>WJFA01001753.1:0-19307 GCA_009870155.1 Pseudobourletiella spinata
ATTCAAACTGAGAAAGAAATCTTGTCACTAGGAAATTTTGACGTGAAGAATTGGATAGTTTACGCAGCCTGTGTCAAATTCAGTTTTTGCATTTGACACTGGCGCTGACATCTGATAACCATGGAACACAGTGTGCACTGTATCATATTCTACGGAGCACTATTACAAACTCGCTCAGAAACTTTAGAAGAGTTTCAAAATTTCAAAACGTCAAATGGATTTTGCTTTGAAGAGTCATTTTTTATGCCGTCGTTCAGATTACCGCGCAACCAGGCATAATTTACTGAAGTAGATGGGCTGGGAGAATGCAAATATTCTTAGCACGTTAAGCTAGAGTCTTTGATTATTAAAAACAATCTAAAATCAAAGTAGGGTATCATTGCGCTAATACCAGGTCCATCCTTTGCAGTGCGAAATTTTTAAATTGTTTTGAAATCGATTCACAATGAAATAGAATTTTGTCTTGAATCATTACCTAGTCTAATAATGCTCTGTTCACTTTAAGCTATAGCGTGGGAGAATCATGGAGGAAGTGAGACGACTCATCCCTATCCCTTTGACGAGGTGACGGGATAGAAGCATTCAGTTATATAATTTCAAATACTGTTTTCAATTTTAAAAAATTCAGAAAAAATTGCTTTGCTAGCAATAGTCATTTTCCTTGACCAGCTGCAGCCACCATTAACTTTCCCATTCAGTTTCAATAGAACGTCTACATTGCCCGCAGCTGCCGGTGTTTCCTTGGAGTCCCCTAGAAAATGATCTTGTAGACTCATAATGAAATTGCAGTCGGTTCATCACAATACAATTCTAATTTTAGTTACTGCTGCAATGATAATCTCCACTCAAACCTTTGAAAAATTGTCAGCAGCAGTTGCAAATATCTTTGGCACTATCGGGCATTTAAAAACCCGGCTGACCCGATTCTAAGTCTATCCCACCCTGGTAGGCAAGTAGGAATTCACCGTGGTTAGGCGTCTGATGGGCCTTTTATCTTTCCCTCTTGTCTAAGTATCTTAATTCCATGATGCATTCCACGGTCACGCCCTCAGTGAGTTCACCGCCTACACAGAAACGAACGAATTTCCTGGCCAGAACTCACATGGGTTCGAGTTCATTCACTTGATGAAAGTATTGGACATCTGGCAAAAGGTTTCCAGCATGTAGCACACTACATTCCCAAATGGACCACTGCGAGACGGCGGTAAGGAAAAATATGCACATCTCTAGACACCGTTACTCTCCTCTCCGTCCCCGTTTCAGTCGTTGAGTAGTTACAATAGGTGGTACGATGGGGATAAACCAGGATCGTAATACATGTCCCGCGTGTACGTTCACTTCCCATCCTGACGTTCCTAGACCTGTACTCTGTACTAGGCTGAAGCTCACGAATTCAATAATGAGAATTCAATTATTTGAGATAATGTGGGGAGGGAGAGGAGGGGCTTGGAATTCACTAGATTAACCGGGCAAAGTGGCCTCTGGGAATAGATAACCGGGATAATTCATTATAAACTTAAAATAACTAAGGAACATCCATACCCCACCCTCATCAGTAAAATTATTCCCTCCACGGAAGCAGCAAAGTTTGGGAATTACAGGAGGTGGAATATGTGATGGGGATAAGTTTAGTGATAGTGATGGAAACTTTCTACAACCGCTCTTCAGTCATAACGAACTCAACCTATGAAGTATTGGGGATGGAATGCATGCGGGTGGAATGTGAAACCTTGGCAGAGTCCTCACAAAAATTTAACATTTGTCCCGAAGCAATCTCGCAGTTGGCCCTTCCGTGCGGCTGTTACCCAGACGACAGTCATTGAAATTGAAGCTGAAGTTGTTCTTATTTATACTTGCCCTCCGCGATAAACATGAGAACATGACCATCGGAATGAACACGAGGAGCGGAGCCAACAATCCCACTCCTAGCTTCAATTGGCACGGGCCAACTGTTACAACACCCGGTCCAGTATGGGTAAAAAATGTTCAAAATGAGCGGCTTCTTGGAGTCCAAAAGATTACGGTATTCTGTCACGTGGTGGAGCTTGAGTGGCTTCTGCAGCTTCACTCCAGCAAGCCACCACTTACAGAGGGAGTGAAACGGTTGTGGGCTCACTTTCAGAGCTATGAGAACAATGTTAAAACGGGTAACTTCAACCGTGTCGTCATCGGATTTTGTACAGGCATTTAGCATGAGAAATCTTGGGTATGCCATGAAAAGATTGCTGATGATAAGCTGACCGGTAGCAAGAGACGAGCTTTGAGAGTGAGAGAAATGCCTGAGCACATTTTCCAGAGTGACGAATTAAGCTAGCGTCATTTAGGTGTCTGAAGAAGAAGTTGAGCTCGTTACCTCGGACGACTGGCCTTCCCCCCAGAGTTCTTCCTCAAATTTTATCACAGCCCCGCAACACGCAAACCGTCCGCACTCTTTCTCGGAAAAGAGCGGTCAATTAGAATCGCTTTAAATGAGATTCACACATTGCACGATTGAATTTAACGCGCTGCAATTTTGCCCAGATAAGTTACCTTGAGCAAATGTGTAAAGGCCTGAGAGAGGTTCTCGAGCCTGTTCAAAATTTGCCCTGTTTTTTATCCTTGAATTTTTTACGTGGATATTAAAGTTTTGATTTGAGTTGTTTTGTCCTGCCCACAATATTCATTTGTGCAATCGCCTTTATTTTATCCGGCCGCTTTCAAACCGTATGTACTATCAACTTCATCACTCGCCGTGCTTAAACTTCTTCCGGAGATCGAGCTCTGCGCAGAATGAGACGGGCGGGCCGGGTAATAAAGCTCCTGAAATAATAGTCCGTTACTTCAAAAACCACCGCTCCGGACATGACAGAGACAGTTGATGAAAAATTTATGCACCTGAGCATTGAAGCGGCGAGTGAGTGGATCCCGTAGAACTTTTATGGGATCTAATTAAGACAAACTTTCCCCAGAGATTCGCTCCGCTTTCCCTCGTGGAATTTTTCAGTTGGTGAACAACTTTCTCGGACTCGCCATCCAGGATTCCTTTCCCAATGGAATCTGAGAGAGAGAGATGAATCGCAGGGAAATATTATTCAAAACATATGGAAATTTCTCATTTCCAAAAAGTGAAAACACAGTAATTCAATGGTAGATGAGCGGAGGAATTCTTTTCTGTTCGAGCCCTGAAGCTCCATAAGACGTTGGATGTGCTGTTTTATTTCATAGTCAGAGGAATCTTTGAACGAAATAATTTAACCCGCGATCGCATGCTCTTCGATAGTACTGAGGAGGAGTTCCCCGGGGAGGCATTCCTGGAGCTAACCACTCAGTCAGTCATTCAGATGTAACGCCAGGGAAGTGCTAGTTTTAACGTGTCCTATGCCTCGAAGTAAAATACCATGCGACCTTGTCGCAAAATCCACAGGCAGTGTGTATAGTCCTCCGCTCGTAGCAGAAATTGATTTTTCACTCATATCCATCCCAGCAATGTTTCCTCTTGCCGCTTCCTCAACATTTTCTCCAGTAATGCACTCCTGGGAGAAACCTCAAACTATCACTGCCACAGTGTGGCTGAGGGGGTTGGATAACTGGCAGTTGTAGCTTCAGAATTCACTTTACTTTGAGACATTCATACCAACCACCATTCGTAAACAGTGTAGAAAGTCCAAAGGAGTTGTTCACAACCTACAAATGGAGATATCATATTGCAATTTTGATCAACTGGAAGGAACAGCTCGTGCACCAAGAAAAATGAAGACCATGGAGGGAACGGTTCATAGGAGCATGTAAAGCTTGTGAGACAGTTGGAATAGTGGGAGGCCCGCAGATCTACACGAGCATCTCCCTAGAATCTACTGTTAGAGAAAGTGGCGCACCGCTTTGTTCCGTACTTGTGCGAAACTTAATAACCTAAACAAAGACGGTGCAGAACTTTCCTAGTAGGGAACTCAGGCCGAAGATTTTAGTTTTCAATAGTGAGATGCCCCCCGGATGCTGGAGTCAACACATCGTGTACACGCTTCCACGAGCATTCCCTGGTTCGTACTCAGTTATCGGGTGTCGCAAGAAAACGTGAGGGAAGCTCAGAAGGGATGGATGTAATCCCGTGCTGAGCCATAGGACGGCGGATGTGTTGATCTGGTCATGACTGGAGACAACCACAAGTTGGCATGGATTTTACCATTTCTGTTTGAAAAACTTTTTCCTGCTTCCCTTGAAGTATGTCACTCAGAGTGAAGTATATAGATGCAAACAATGTGTACTTTGCGCCTATTGCATCATATTACATATTAATCTGCAGGAAAATTTGTAAGCCGCCCGCATTCACACTTCTCATATCACATTTCGTCCTATTCTCAGCGTTACAGCCTTACTATTATTACAGCTATTATTATTCTTATTATTTATTATTATTATGGAGACTCCAATCAGCCAAAAACCATAGAAGCATTCAGGGAAGTTGGACCTCTACCAGTCTGGTGAAATAATGTGGGATTAAAATTCTGAGGACATACGATCGACCTCAAGGGACGAGGAATTCCATGCGAGTAATGAGCCTATGAAACTTATGCCTCCATTTCTATCCCTTATTTCAAAATTTTCTATTGTTCGGAGTCAACTGAGGCGATGGGAATATTCCTCCCAGAGGCAAACGACTCACTGGTACGGAAGATTTGGAACATACCATAAATTGGTTGAGGCAGTCCTGATATTATGGGGAAACATTCGATACTTTTAATGCAACACGCTGTGGAAGCCCATGGGGAAGGTGGGATTGCAGTCTCTAAAGTCTACTCTATTTGGGACTGGGAGGTAGGAACCGGATTGAATTTCTTCGAAATTTTCTACGTCCTATAAAAACATCCCAGCCCAGCACAACCAAGGAGAGTACCAGGAATAAAGCACAAATGCGCAGAACTCATATATAAACACATGCACATAACTCATTTATAAACACATTCACAAGACTCATACAAATATATATATGCACATACTCATCCATACCAACACATGGATATGTGCAAAAATCACATAAGCACATGCAAAAACACACATACAATAAAAAACACTGCTCTCACCAAAAACACCAACACATGCAATTTTGTATTTTGTACAATTAGTCACAATGGACTCAAGTGCGCAAACATACATGCAGTTCCTCGTCCTAACCGACATTCGTGTGCATACATTCCATCATATACATGTACTCATGAAAAAAACCACGCACGGATTCACATACACAACCCCGTATGTGCACAAAAATATGTGCACTCATGCACGCGAAGAAAGAGGGAGAAAGTTGACAAAGAAAGTAGTGCACTAGATTTCTACATTGAATGATAGAAGAGCTCACAGCTCATCCGTTTACTGCCTGCATTGCATAACTCTCTTGCACTTGGATAACTAAATAGTAAATTTTTTTGGACATGAGATGAGAACTTGAAAGAAGGCTCAATATAGTTAAGGCTCCCTCTTTATTTATCACATGCTCGTTAAATCCAGACAATCTATCCAGGAAGCTCGTCCATCGAAAGAAAAACTTTTTCACCCGCTTCAGTCATGAAATAGACATTATCTAGGGGAGGGGAATATAAGACGGAAAAAATTACTTGTAGTGATGGGAAAAATCCGTATTCCAGATAACAGTTTATGAATTTTTTGTAGATTATGCAATCCCGCAATCCATAATCCAGCAATTTTTCGAGTTAAAAAGTACGTAATCCGCAATCCAAATTCTACAAAAATTTACTCCCTATAATCCTAATCCATCATCCAAGTGATAGGTCCATCATCCGTCCTCCGGGTTACCGATTACGTCCAAAGCAGTTTCAGCCGATTTAAAGGTGCGCTTCATACCAAAATTTACATTATAGTTACAATGCTTGTTTGTAATTATTTATCAGAAATGAGCGCGTGCACACCCGCAGATTTCTTCGAAGTAGAATATTCTAATCCCCCAAAATCCATGATCTAGTCTACCCCAAGATTCTGATTCAGAAAATACATTACTAAATGATATTCATCTAAATTAGTGTTTATAGGCAAGCTGTTATTAGCAAGGTAAAATACATTGTTTTGGTAACTATAGCCTTCGAATTTTTTAAACCCCTTTTCCATACATTTGTAGACAAGTTTAGGGATTTTTTCCAGTTAAGGTAGTAAAAAGTCTGCTAATTTTAGTAGTGTTTCATTGTAGCTAAAAATTTTAAATAAATAAAAACGAATACGGAAATCATTTTTCAAATTTTGAAACAAGTTGAGCAAAGCAAATATGAATTGAGAATCAGGATCCTGAGATCCCTTTTATGCTGTAACCAAATCGGCTCAGATCAGAAATTTGCTCACCTCACTATACAAAAGTTGCAATTGAGACGAAAATTATTTAACTCGTCCGAAAGCGGTAGAAATCAACGATACATTAATAAATTCCCCATGTATGTGTCGGCATAATCAAAGGATTACAAACAAAAGATTAAATTTGGAAGATTACAGCGGAAGCGGAAATTGTGGCAGTTGGGCTAGATATCCCTGCCTAGTTTTATTATCTTAAAATGTTGCTGTTTCGCTTTTTAAAATTTTGGCAGATTTTTTAGCTAAAACTATAAAGAAATCCGTAATCCGGATTATATACATTATTCCATAATCCTTAATCCACACCGGGGCTACTCATTAGTGTAATCCATATTCCATAATAATTGGTATTCTATTTGGTATTTTCAGTAATACGAGTCCAAATGTAATCCCTAAACCCCTCCTAAATCCATAATCCACTCCAATTTCACTGGATTTCCCATCACCGATCACGACTGATACAATCCCATTGTGTTCCTTTTAACGTGATCACACCATTTGGGAAGCTACATCCTGGAAGTTGAAATACCTGGTTGAAGAAAGCAAATGTCATCACTGGACTTGGCTTAAGCTGCCTCACAATTCCTGTCATCTGGCATATGTTTCCGATTATTCTCTCATCCAGTCAACATGGGAAGGGCTCGGGTGACTAATAAAACAGATTCCAATGGGATGAATTACTGGATAAGTTTCCCATCGAGACTATTTTAGTAGTAACGTGGAACATCTCCAGCATTCCCCTCCCCTGCATCCTGCATGTCAAGCAGACAATGTCTCTCAAGGCAGGCTAGAAGATAACAGCTAATGTATGCAGATTGGTCGGTCATACCGGAATAATACGAGTTACCCCAATGGGCACACCCAACGCGGAGGGGAAAGTCGGAATATTAAGTTTGGGAGGATACCACGACCAATTTGTCCCCTTTAAGCTCACATATTTCACTTTTTTCTCGGACAAGAGTTGTTTTTATCGTGGCCTTAAGGGACGATCTGATGAAGGAAGTGCCATCCCTCCGTCAAGGCGACTGTCCAAGCACTTCCACTCTCATAAATCCACCCATCAATCATTCCAGCGAAACATAGGAGGCCTACGTACATTTGACTGCTGTCAGGCAGATTCCGCAGCACATGCCAGTCAAAGTGGTGCGTGAGTGGGAGGGGCGAATTCGCGAATACATCTGCTTTCTAGGTGGATGGGCTGAACGCCTAGCAAGCCCCAGTATAAGTTGAGCTCGTGAGGGAAAGTTCATTGGACTCGTTGCGGGGGGGGGAGAGATGTGAAGCTTATTATAGCTCTGGTAAGATTTGTGATGCATGTTGTAGGCCCAATGACCATACCCGAGTGAAGGCAATTAAAGACAAATTCCGTTTGCTCCACACGCCATCCACGTTGTACAGTAGAACCTTTATTTGTCGGGACAACACATCTATACCCTGCATTCTATTGTATTGACCATTGTGCCCCTTTCCCTCTTGGTAACGAGTCAAGCATGAACTAGTAAGTTCGGTCCAATGTGGCAGTCGTCTAAACTCGGGTTTCAACCCTAACTTTAGCTTTCATGGGGACATTATAATTTTGCGTTGACTTTATGGGACGGACGACGGAACCTTTTCCCCGCAACGCAAAGTTCTAGCTTGTCTTTTCCACTTTTGAGTTGACCATAAATTGTGCGGGTGCATTCAAGGGAATACTATGGATAGCTTTGAAGGGAATGTACTTGAGGCCCGTACACAAGCTTCCGCTCAAGAATCGTGGAAAATGGTCGCCTGGGGTTAGGACAACGCAGCTGAAAGTCTAACCCAATTAGTAGGGACTGGCTGGGACGGCGATAAATTTTTACTTGATTATCAACCATGTCAGTTCCAACATGGCAGCGAAGTCATGACAGGAATATTTTCGGGATCCGGAGGAAGTAACCGGGACTGCCTCCCGAGGGAAAGGCGGTGTTTCTTGAGCCCTTGGGCTCATTGGGATATGCTTTCAGAGCTAGACTTGACTCTTGAGTGACTCCTAAGAACGGCAGCATGGAATAAAGAACTACTGCGGGTGACGCTGACCCAAGCGATTTCCCACACATCTTAGACAAGCGCTGAGTAGACCTCGGTGGAGATCTTATTCCAATTCACGTATTTCGACTGCAATCATCATTTTGATTGACTAGTGTTTTTTCACAGGAATATATGCGTACCCTCCTCCTCATGAATTTTTGATTCACGTAAATGAAGACCAGAAGTATGTACGGGAGAGCTCTTTACTACGTTATGTACATATTAATCTTGAACTGCCGAGCGTACTTATGGTCATAGTGTTTTTTCTCCAGCATGGAAATACTGTTTTTAACTTGCTACGTTGGCCTGGAAACTGTACAGGGGATTACCAGCGAGATTATACTCAAAACACCCCAAAGTACTGAATCATTTAGCGAGTTCTGAGACTCTACTAAGGGATTTCTCTGCAAAGTAAAAGTGACAAAATGAATTTTCCG
This sequence comes from Pseudobourletiella spinata, assembly GCA_009870155.1. Classification (NCBI taxonomy): domain Eukaryota; kingdom Metazoa; phylum Arthropoda; class Collembola; order Symphypleona; family Bourletiellidae; genus Pseudobourletiella; species Pseudobourletiella spinata. The sequence continues at coordinate 8,817 of WJFA01001753.1, forward strand.
GAATAAAGATATATTAATTTAGTAAAAGCTCGTATACATATTCTAGGAATTTTTCAAAGTAAGATAATTAGTAACACTTTGCTTGTAAAAGAGGTGGAAAAGTGGATTGTGGATTTGAGAAACGGTGCCGAGGAGGTCTTACTAGTCTGTCTATATAAAAATATAATATAAATATAAAGATTAATTTTCATTCAAGCTCCAGATTCTACCTCGCCGGCCTATTTTATTAGGACGTCTTCGAAAAGTTTCTAAGAGTACTCAATACTCTTGAATGATTACTATTTCAAATATCTTGAGATCTTTTTATGGTTAACCAAAACTCAAGTCCACTAATTCTTCCTAAGATATCCGGACCCTACGATACAAAACGAAGCCTACATTGAGTGCGATACGGCTAGTTCGCGGTCGAACCATATGCACTTCTCCCAGTGGTTGGAAGGAAAACGCTGTGAATTACCTCTGATGCGAGTAGAAGATAGGCAGAAATTACCGGACTACACTTGTCGTTAAGGTCAAAGGAGCAAGCTATAAGCGGTTAGACGCCTTTAGGTTCACATCATTGTAATTTGGTGCTGTGGAGCGATTCAGACAATCCAACTTCAAAGTTAATTAAATATTAAAGGTCATTTTAGGAGTAAAAATATTCTCAAAATTTTCTTGTTAGCCAATGTGGTATAAATTGGAGTTAAGCCCTGTCGTCCTGCAGAGCTCCCCAGTGACATGCCTATGATACCCTTAAGATTTAAGTAAGCATGTGCAGGATTTAATCCTCAGCTGTCAGAGGCAATGGCTTCAACAAGTGACTCCATATTTTATTGCATATAAATACCAAGTATTTGCTTCCGTAGACGTTCTAGCTGAGTGACTCGGTATAATTTTTGAACTCACCAGCCGAAGATCGGAGGACTAGTGATAACGACGGCAGCAACCCAAACGCAGGAGATCATGGACAAGGCGAGTCGTTTTGATCTTCTCTTCCGCGAGTAGGCAAGTGGCCTCGTGATGGCCAGGTATCTATCAATGCTGATAGCACAGAGGCTAAGGATGGAGGCCGTACAGAGGAGAATGTCCAGAGAGATCCATAGTTCACATAGAATTCGACCCAGGAACCACTTGTTGTCTAAAGGATAGCATAGGACAACATAGAGTTGAAAGATTTCTCACGGCTTTATCCACAGTGTACGAGTTCCTCACCAACTATTTACATTTCACTCTGCGTAAGCTATAATAACTATGTAAGTATTGTATAGTTAATATAGATATACGGGGTTGTGCGGGCAAGGCATAATACGAGTACATGCAAGGGAGTGAAGATTTGTTAAATATTTACCGACGAGGTAGAGCCCAACTTTGAGCGGCATGACGAACATCCCCACGAGCCAGTCAGCCACTGCGAGGGACATGACGAAACAATTTGTGACCGTCCGCAGTCTCCTGGTCGTGGCCACGGCCGCAATTACCAACATGTTTCCAATCTGTTAAGCAAAATGAAATGATCAAGTCAAGCTCAACCGCTCCCGTTAGGCCTGCACACACGTGGAGGAGAGCCGGACGGACAACAAGGCCTGTTGACACGGAAGAGGAAAGATTAAAGGAATCTTACCACCGTCCCGGCAATGATGGAGCAGAAAAGTAGGACGAGAGCAAAGTCAGCCCAACTCAGTGAATTATCCCGGCCCACGTCAAAAGTCCCATTGGTCCACTCACTCCCATTCCCGCTCGGACCTGTCAAGTTGGGGAACTGGAAATCTCCGTAGGGTTCAGAATCCAAACTATTCGCATCGTGGGAATTTAGTGGGAGCACCAGCCTGTCCTCCAGGATGGAGAAGGGGTAAATGCCTCGTTTTCCCAACAGCTGATGCATCGGCATCATCCCAAACGACCGTTGTAAGGACCCCCAAAGGTGGTAATCATTATTGCACTTAATCCCATCACACACACAACCCTTACCATCATCCTTGGGGATAATAAGCGGAAATGGTAAAAATAAAAAACTTTGGGATGGGACTCAAGGTACGTTTTGTATTGACAGCAGTGGAATGTTCCACTCGATGTATGGATCACTTGAAGCCGGGGAAATTATGGGGCATCTCACGTTTCCATTGTCACCATCATAACTTTTCATCAGGGTTTTCAAGTTGCCTCTCCTCCTCCGCTATCACCCTGGTGCTTCTTGGACGATGGAATTCCTCTGTGACACTTGGATTCTCCCGGAACGGAGCTCTTAGGTATGACGAACACTTTCCACCGCCACGGGGTACGGTGAGCATGAGGCAGTGGTGTGACAACCAGACGGACTCTCCTTCTCTCTATAATTTGAAACCAACTTCTCATCAACTGCGAGCAGGTACAATGATGACGGGGCTTGTGGCGGATAATTCTCCGAGAGTGTCCAACTCTTAAATTGAGAGCAAATTACATTTACTCGGCCACATGACACTTCCAGTCTCATTAAACCTTCTCAAATTCTAACGGGAATCCTCCAATTCTCTTCAAAGAGGTTCATCTCCGTCTCCTTCTGTCTCCAGTTTCCACTAGAGGAATCTTCGGTCCCTGAAAGAACAATAAAAGAACCCGTGGAATGAGATTTGACAAGTTTCTATACCGAGGGAAGTAATTCACATCTCAATTTACCGGTCCAGATTTAAATTTGGCTCAAGCTCAGTCGAGATCTCATTACATTTACTTTTCTACTCATTACGCTGCTACACTACCAGCAATTCTTGAGTGAGTGGGTTACGCAACTCTTCAAGTATAGTCATTCTAAGGAAGCCCTCGTCAAAATCAAACGGATGAATGAATCTCAATAATGACGTCAGAATGGAGTCAGCTCATCGTATCGCCATTCAGAATGATTCAACGATCACAAAACTTTCACGTAATTACTGGGATGGAAATCCCACAGATTTGAACAGAAGTTGGAGGTAAGTTACAGAGGGGCCACTACTGACTGCATGGATTCCGAGGGAAACTTTTGCGCCGTGTGTTTGCGCAGGTAAAAGTGTATGACATACGGAATACGGAAGCTGGATTCCCGCACCAGCCATACATGACTTATGGAGGAATTCCCGCAGGTGTTCCATTACTGCAGTTTCGCGCCGTGGCTACCTCGGATTGACAAATCTCCACAACTTCTTCGCTCGCACTTTTTTACGAATTCTTACCACATTCCCATTTTGAAACTAGTCAAGTTTTTTCAGTTTGGCAAACCGAGATTTTAGACGTGGAAATTTTTATAGAATGACACAATTTGTACCCCCCAGAGGTACGTCCGAAGTTTGACTTCCACAAAATTACATTATTTAGTCCTAACTTATGTTCTGTAAGGTCCGGTCTTCAGCAAATGCGTGGTGGGGTTGAGTTGATAGCCTGTGTGAGAAAATTTCGATCCTGCTGTAGTATAGGATCCTAAGCATCAAATATGTATTTTTCATTCATTTCACTGAGTGGTCACCGACAGGGGCGACAAATTGGCCCTGAAGCATCATGCGGACCTGGTCCTCATTGTTTGTCATCTCATCATCATGAAATTGTCAACTTTCACTCCAATACCACTCACTTCAAACTTTTGTTTCACTCCAAACTTTCTTGCCGCTCCCTGCTTGTCATCAAGGTGAGCAGTGGTGAAAATTTTCTTACTTTGCTCAGGCTAGAAGGTTCGCCTGCGCCAAGGATGGATAAACCACAGTTGGAGTAAACTAGCTGAAATTCAAAGTTTGGATTTGGAAATGGAATAGCAGATGATATCTTTCCTCTCAAATTGAATTGTCTGAAAAGATTTTGTTGAAACGCTACAAGATTTACAGAGAAGATGGTACGAAGGTGTAGGATATGGGGGTGATATGTGGTAGTTTTGTCAGGATCCCCACTGTGCATGTCCTTACTTGGAGCAACAAAGACATAACACATACAGAACATCATATGATGTTCTAGAAAACGGAGGCAGATTACTACACATAGCTTTAGCATTATTTGGGAAGAACTTATTTTACTTATTGCAACATTTTTTGGTAAAAAACATTCAATTAGAATTAAAATGAGAGAATTTCTACTGATTCCATCTAATTTTTTTTACAAAAATTCAATGAAAAATCGAATGTGAGAATTTATATTGATTACAACACATTTTTTAAAAAAAATCATGAGAGTAGAATTATAACAGTTGCACTCGTCTCAACATTCTCAATCAAAATGATATGAGAGAATATTTATTTATTTAAAAAATTTTTAAAAAATTAACGGAAAATTAGAAAAGCAGGAAAATTATTTCTTTCAAAAAATTGTTGCAGAAAAAACACAGAAAACTAGAGACTTTGGTCCTGTTTATTTTGGAGGCAAAGACATTCGAATCCGTCCTCGAAGCTGAGAGACTGGCTCAAAATTCTACCAAATAATCCGACTATGTCTCATGGTGGCGGTGCCCGTAACTTCCGTAACACCATCACTGTCATCTTTGGTATATTATTACAAGAGCAGAAAATGCCATTGGCTTTAGATTTTAGATCACTGGCATTTAATTCCTTGCAATGACGCTCACATGAGTCAGGATTGTATTCTTGTCACGTAAAACATCCAAAACCCTTTCTATGCATTATGAGTAGAATGTATTTCCTTGAGCCCAAGTGACGCATACTTCAATCAGACGAAAAAGTTATGTCCCAGACTGTACAGTGGACGAACACATTTGCTATTTCCATATGAGATACGGGAGGATAGCATTTTCAGAAGGCATCCTTGGACAATAAGAATCGTGAGACTATGAGCATAACCATTGACCTAACCCAGATCTACTCTAGTCCAAGTTTAAAATTTGGGTAGTCCTATCCTTAGATCATCCCTTCGATCATTTGTATTTTATTTACGAGGACGTGAACGACTCGAGACTTACTCCAGAATCTGTGCACCTATTAGCATAGGACCCTTTCTCTGCAAAATGAATGCGACAAAAAACGGAGATCAGTTCAAATGTGCAGAAGGAAAGAGTATGGAAAGTGAACGTGGATGAAGACGGGAGGGATCTGAAATTGAGGGTCCCGCGCACACATCTGCACTCGCAAGACACAAAAAATGAGTACACTTTGAGAATATGACAAGTTGTCGGAGCCTCGACGGCACTCCTTCCTACCGCACGAGAAACAACTCTAATTTGCAGCCACAAAGCCCCCCACTTTCCCATCTCCTCTGTCACTCTGCCAATCCCGCACAGGCGGTACAGTTATTTCCTCCCTTTTTCACCATTTCACCGTAGAGGACACTTGAATAGGGCCCGGAAAGAGGTACTGACTCTCTGCCACGAGACCTCATTTTAATTTAGTTGTTCATTTTTTTGGGACTCTACAGAGGGAGTTCCTAGGAGAGGGAACGGGGAAGCATACTGGGGCTTCCGTTCCGGTAGCCTATTATATACAGTATACTCAACGACGACGACTCATATAACTGTACTACTGTAGCATTCCCATTCCCATCATTCTGTACGCGTGGAGGGCGAGAACAATGAAGACTCACTTGTGGGGTCGCAGACCCGCTCACTCACTCCATCAGCCTCATAGATTCTAATACAGTGACCTTCGCCTGATCATTGAATCCATGTGCTTGGGATTTGGAGAAATATAAAGCCATCATCTTTTTTTCTCCTCCACCATCATCAGTAGTAGCAGCAGCATCTTCCCCGTAACATCATGGAAACGTGCTGATCGTTGGCTCCCTGGTGCACAGCGTGGCTTTACATAAGGTGATCTAACAACACATGGGAGCATCTTGACATAGAGGTGCCCCGAACGGGACCCGATTTGAGTCAAAGATTCTATTCCCCTTTCCCATTTGACTCATTCATGAGTGAAATTACCCCAGAGGCTCTCTCATAAATCCTTCCAAACATAAAGCTCCCGCGAATTTTACGAGCTGAGGAGCAGAATCGGGAATGTTATTGAAATTTTCCTCATCAGAGAGCGGGAAATGTTGACCAATAATTAAATTATCCAAACTGTGCCTCATCGGCATAGGTTCACTCAGACCCTGTTTCCAGCTGAGTGAGAAACTCGATAAGCACGTCAATCGTTGTTATTCGTTGCTCGTTCCACCCGCCCCCTCCCACTCATACTCATCGGCCGCCTCTGTGGGAAGTGAACAGGAAATTGTTCGCGGCGGGTGGGGGGATGTTACTCATATCAAGTCCTCTACTGCCCCTTCAGTACTCGCTGTGGGATCAGGAGGGAAGATAATGAAGTTGATTTCCTTACCATGTTGCTCGCTCTCATTCAGGTGGACCTGATGCATTTTCCCAAGTTAATCAGGTACATTGTGTATGATGGTGAACTGTATTTTGTATATGGGCTTCAAAACCCTTAACGAGAACTTCTGTAAAAAGAGTGTGAAAGTGGGAATTGAAAAGAATGGGTGGTGAAGGTGAAGCGTGAGGGGTTACGAGAGCGTTCGGGTGGTTACGGAACTGCCTGTGAAGGAATAATGTCAATATATTTATGCATACACGAGGGAGATCCTTGTGGGGTATCGCTCATTATTCCATGGCACAAGGTAGTTTGAGTGTAAAGAAAATAGCCATGATTTGACTGACTTTATTTCCTATGTGACCTGTACCCCGGCACACCTCACGTGTCGTGACAGCTGCCATTTACTGTGGTGGCAAACTTTATGCCCTTTCCATGCATGGAAGATGGTGTGGAGTGGGTAATTTCAGTCCATTTCTCCACCAGCTCACTCATCCATAGTAAACTGCCGTCCCCCAAGGTCAAGGGTTGTAAAGTTGCCCGGGCTCAGGGCAAACACATGTAGAAATCTGTGCAATATCCCACTTTTCCGACGTTTTCGGGGAACTCGGCATGGAAGTCATGTGGGAGAGGGCGGAGAAAAGGGGAAATGATTTGGAAAATATGGAAAATAAATAAATTGGGAATTGCACAAGGGCTAAGCATGTGCCCGTTTGAAGTCTCCCGGATTTTACGAGAACCCGCGGAATACTCAGCTCTGAGTAGTTCCACTGGGGAAGTGGGAAGTTAGCAATATCCCCCGACTTCCGTCACCACCCCTTTCCTGGATGAGGAAGTACGGAACGTGATTTTAAACAGTCAATAAAATCTAGTGAGAGTAAAAAATGTCAGCGGGTAGTAAACCACCATACGACCATACTACGTGGATAGGACTTTAACTTGCATTGTTTCACTGCAATATTTTAATGACGAAAATAGACGGGGCATGTGGGAGAATACACGTTGTTGTCGGGACCACTTGTTCGAAAGGGAAGGGTCTTCCTCTCCAACGTTTACCTTTCCTCATTTCATTTTACGGACATGGACGCAATCGTCGTTCCCCCTCCGCAGCAGCAGCTTCGGGTTCACAATAAATAAACTCCTCTGTGCGAAATTTCCCGAAGCAGTCTAAGCAGGTGGAAGGGTCAGGAAGGAGCGTATTTCACTGTTGGAACAACTACTGGAAGGGTCGTGAGTCATTATATGAATTAATTACCCTTAAATGACCCTTGAATCACACGTCGCCTCTCTCTCTCACCAGATGACCTCTAAAAGTTCGCCTTAGGTTTTACATCCAATCCAATTTACGAGCCCCCCAGAGAGCAGCTCATCCAACACTTGAATGGATGAGGCGGGCATGGGCGGTGAATGAGTTATTTCGGGAGAAGATTAAATGGGCAATCTTGGAAGTAAATTGTTCAGTATTCTCACATCTTGCACCAATCTATTTGGGCCACAGTTGAATGCAACTTGATTGCAGTGTCCTTGCAAATAGGACAACAACCTCATACATCCTTCTGCAAGTTCTTGCAGCAAGAATTTCAGCCGGGTCGGGGTTGAAGTGAGCCTGTAATTATGGTAATTACTATTGAGCTCTACTCATGCTCAGCTGTGTTTACCTTCGGATATTATTAAACAAAAATCTATGATGGAGGGGATGAGGTGGAGTAAAAGAGGGAAATCGGGACGAGGACGTTCGGATACGCTATTACTGAGTATGTCGTGCCGAACCTACACATACGAATGCTCGGTACATTAAAAATATTAAATTTTTTAAATTCCATCATGTTTTTGGAAGATCCAAAGGATTTACTGCAGAAAATCCTACCCTGCATCCCGGAAATAATTCATGGACAAAATTGCATTTTAAATAACAGGTTCCAAGCTTCGGATGTTACAGAGTGTCCCAAAACTATGTCACATTTTCTCCCTCTACCTCAGGAACCATTGGGAACGTCAAAGTGAGCATGGCACCAAACAAAATCTCAAAGTCTCAGAACTCCTACTGAATTTATTGATCAGGTGTTCAGGTGCTAGAGGGAAAATAAATGTGACAAAAAGTTTTGAGACACCCTGTAGAGCATATGGGGAGGTGACTGAATCTGATTGAGTGGAGTGGAGGATTGCAATTGATGCAGGAGAGCTACCTTTTGAAATATTTTCTCACTACCCTACCGAACACTTCTAGCACGGAGTGTTTGTTACGCCGACGATGCAAACCAAGTGGAGAGGGGAAGCATTTAAATGCTATTGTGAAACCCTGCGATCACAATTTAATCAGCATGTGTTTGTGGGTATTTGCATGTAAATATTTATATACGAGTGAAGGAAGGGTGAGGTAATTGCCTACACACGAGGTAAGTCCCGTCGACACGACGAGCGTATTAGCTTCTTGCCCATGCCCAGTATCAGTGGTTCCCACAAGTGTCCGTGCGTGAGCCATAGAGGGAGGTCATTAGCTGATTAGCGATAAATAAGGGTTTGAAACTCTCCCAGAATTCAACCACTCCCTTGTCGGAAGCCAAAGGCGGATACTTCGCAGGACGACTGTTGGAGCCACGGTGAGTGAATGACGGCTTGTTCTATTTCAATAATTATTCCTGAATCAGGCGCGAGGTTCAAGTAACACTACAGGGTTCATTAAATGCGCCTACAGGTACAATAACTCACGTCGTCCGAAGCAATTTCCTAAGAGAGGAGATCGATATAGGTGGGAGACGACAGAAAAAACTCGGAGTGGAATGTACTTGTGCGCAGACAAACTTGGAGAGACAAGTGCGGACACATTTATACACATACGCCCGACTGCATGTATAGAATGGCGTACTCACACGGCTACATCACATGCACACACATAGGTGTTGATGGATGACGCAATGCTCCTGCACCAGAGTTGGCTAAAAGTCCTCCCAGAGAACATGGCATTCTGCGGATTCCCTTCTAAATCCAAGATGACAGAGAAAGTGCGTTAGGAGGCTAACTCACCGTCAGGAGGAGAAACCAAAGAGATTTCTAGAAAAGTATGCGAGAGCAGGAACACGGACCCTCCTAAGCCTCTCCCCAAAACCGGCTCTCATCCTCTCCATCGAAGTTTTCACGGAAGTTGGAGAAAGAAAATGACTACTTTTCTCCGAATCTCGGTCAATTTCGGCCTCGCACAGTTGTCCTTCCCTCGGCGGTACGTTCGCCATCCCTCAACCTCCGCTACCCATCAGTTTGAGCTAACAAGATCTTCCGTAATCTGACTCTGAGAGCAATACTCGTTGTTCCTCAGTACCGGCCCTTTATGACAACTTTTTCGTACCATCTTCCTCCAATTAATGACGGGGAATGTCACCGAAGCGCCGTAGCTACCAAAGAAGGAAGACGGATATTGGTAGTACGTGCACCACTGTCAGTTTTCAGTTCCTTGTATTTATAACGGAAGTAAGCTCTTGTTATTGCTAGACGTAATCGCTGTTTGTCTGGATTCACAAAGTGAAGAAATATCTTTCAAGGACAAAACACGTGGCACAAAGCACGCTCACAGACAAATACACGCACATATATGCAATTGCACGTTTACGTGCGAAAATATGCACAAATACGTACAAAACAAGGTGCGCATGCACATGAGCATATAAACACGTTCATACATGCAGACACACGCTCCCACACGAAATTATGCACACATTCAAATACGAAAATGGTCATACGCCCACCCAAACGCACATGTATGCACACGTTGTAGAAATATAATGGATGAGATAATATCATTATATCACCCGTCATCCCGCGAGGAGCGTCATTTTATCGACAATTCTGCATAAGTCAACAAATATATACAGTCAACTCATTGTATAGCTCAAATTCTGCTGTTTCCAGTCCCACCTCATCAGCTTTCCCTTCTTTGAAGATTACCAAAAGGAAAACGACTTTTGGCCAAAAATGGAAACCTACCTTGCTAGTTCACTCCCTCGCTCTGATGTCAATGGGACATACTAGCTCAGCAACGTCTCAAAAAATGTTGCGCACTTTTACCCAGGTCCCGTCCCCCACGCCATCGATCCCTCCTTCTTGTCCCACGGATGGGAAATAAGCTTGAGGAGGGAGGGGTAAAAATTGAAAACAAAATCGCACCTACCTGGAGTTAATAGTGTATGTGATGAAAGTAGGCGATTGAGTAATTTGGGCAGCCTGTCATCAATCTAGATTTGTGATTTATGACTCGGCCAAGATTTAAACC
>WJFA01001754.1:0-19303 GCA_009870155.1 Pseudobourletiella spinata
ATGGTCTGGCATTCGGTTACCATTTACTAACCACTTACCCCTCGCCCGCAATCATGGCTGACACTGGCGCCCGCACTTGACAACAGTGATTAATAAGGTTAGGTGATAGGGACTGCACGCAATAAATACTAAAAATTCGTCCCATTTGAGTGTTACTAAGTACTGTCTCTGCATAAACTCACACTTTTTTTCATTCGGAATACAAGTGACAAAATGGAGTGTAATCATGATCGCCAAACCGCGGAGGAAGGATTGGCTAGGCCCTCCAGTAGTACGGGCATGCATACTTGAGTATGATGTCGTAGTACATACACGTCAGTGTCATTATTAAAAGGGGCTCCCTCCTCATAGTAGTGATGGGTAGATAGCGTGCGAATGACGAACACGTGCACATAAATCATAATTACTCAGGAGTATAAAAAAGGGTGATGGTAGATGTCAAGCGTGTGCAAGTGTGTACAATAGAGTCGCAAAAGATGTATGGACTCATCAATACAGCTGTCGTCCTGGGTTACACTGAGGCCATGAGTAAACTATTGTGTCAGTCAGGGAAAATGAGGGGAGGGAAACTTGATTAGAGCTCTGACGAAGTACGGGACATGGGAGTAGTCTTCTATAGAGTTGACAAGTCTCTCCGCTTTTTTACGGCCATATCACCCAACACCTCCCTTGGTCTGTCCCCGACGTACGTACCAGTCATCCGAGTCACCTATTAAAGTCAATTTAGAATGAATCGGGTAGGAGTGGGAGGGGAGCAGACTCAATTCATACAATAACTCAACACAGAATCGTAAAGCTTTTGCGACCGCGAATACAGTGTGATAAAATTAAAAAGCATATTGTTGCTACGCAGAGTTTACGCAGTCGCTCCATCCTTATGGTTTCCCTCTGGGTACTAATCCAACTAAAATAAAGTGTGGTAAACCCCATCCTGCCTATGGTGCTTTAGCACTGCAGGTCATGAGATGGGCCATAGGAATGACGGGAGGGGAACATGCTATGAATCTGGACTGATTCCCACCATTATAAGTATTATCATTGAAAAAGTATTGTTTCAAAAAGGGAAAACGTCCTTATGCATCATCCTGGAGTTATGGAAATTGCAAGGGAGCCCAAACATGTGGTACTGTACTCTTATATTTACTTGACCCAAAAATTCGTTGCGGAGTATCCTATTGAGGTAGACTCTTGAAAATTCTTCGTCCCAATCCCGTTGAGAGGGGAGTGCGCACTAATAATTTAGATATGAGGTAAATTGTCAAGTAAGATTCCACTGGATCCTTAGTACTGCCACCGTGACCAGCGGATTCGCTTCTAAAAGTAAGCTGGTCCCTATTCGCTCACAAATCTGATGTTCGTAGGGCTGTATTTATAGGAGAGTGAGACACTTTCCGCTTCACTTCACCTTTCACCAGGTTACACACTACAACTCGCCTCTAAAACTGACTAAATATAGCGGTAGGGGCCTGTATACATACTACGCCTTAGTATAGAACATGTAGAAACCCCGGGTTCTTGCCGTGTACTTAGGAAAAACCTCCGCACTGTGGGAAGGCTTGGCCTCCTTTCTAACTCAAAATACGGCTCGTTCCGTCTATAAAGAAACGTGCCTTTCAAATCTCGCATGGCCTGTAAAGACAACAGTGGAGCTTGCTCACAAGTATTGTTTTAGCCCCTGTAACAGGGACGTAAGGGATAGGTGCCATCTGCTCGTGAGACTTTGGCCTCCATTTGGACTCTGTGGCATTGCAATCCTTCTTCCAGATGTTCCCTTGTCCTCCCGTGTCCGCAGGTAGGTTGTTCACGGAGCCGGACGATCATTTCCAGAAACTTCCACCACCTTGCACTCCTCGTAGTTGGTTACTGTAAGAGCTGTGCCACTCCATCGGCTCAAATTCAGAGTCCAGAAGAGTGTAGAGTTAAGAGTACATACAATCACTGTTATTTTCATTCGGAGAATTTTACTTTCGGGAATCAATAGTCATTTTAGGCAGGAAATTTGGACAATCAATGCTAATGAAGGTAAACGCGATACTGAAATTTTGCCACGATTACAAGATAAACACCTTCTGCATGTCATGAAGGTTCGTGGAGCAATCGTGATAGATAAAATCATTCCACAATTCAACTGTACTGGGAGGGACGAATGTATTCCGACGTAGTGGAAATATTAGAAATAAGGCAGGGGCTCAAATTGAAGTAACCCACTAAATCGTCATGACTTATTCATAGCTTAGACGAATGGATAATACGGAGTAGAAGTATAAATTTCGTTAAGCATCATCAAAAAAGTGGCCGCATACCCCAAACTTTGGAGAAACTTTTTCGTGCTTGAGGGATTTTTTTCCATGGGACTTAAATTAATTTTATTGTCATTCTACTGACCTTGCTGCACGAACCCGGATTGCCAGAAGGAGAGAGAGAAAGATATTTATCGACCTCGTGAAATTTAAATGTAGTCGAGTTGGAACCCAATTGGGATAGTCGTAGCTATTCGATACAGATTTTACAGCATACATACTCCGCTTTTCCCGGTCCTTACCCTGCGAAGTTTGTGGGCTATCAAGGACAAGTCATTTGAACTCTGAATCGTGGTGGTATTGGTGGCAGCATTCAGGAACAGCTAATGAAATCAAAAGACCGAGTGGATGGGAAATTCTAGTCGGTTTACAAACGGGATTAATTCAAATATGGAAGGGTTTGAAATAGTAGTAGTACAGGAATGAACATACATCACTTGATGTAGGAACTTGGAACTCCCGTCATCGACCACCTGGCCTGTATGATTACACGTGATTGAGATTTTATCAGGGCATCCGTGTCAGCCCAGGGTTAATCAATAACGGTATGAGAGGACGGCATGGAAAGGTGATCCATCTGTAAGAGCAGACGATTACTCATCATGCCTCTGATGTTATCTAATAAGGGTAAAGGGCTGAGGGTTGAATGACTCTGAAAGTTTCCACGTCTCACTATCTAACTCCTCTTCCTGCTTTTGCAGAAAGCGGGACTGTGTACGCTATATGATTTTTAGGGTGAAAGTAGGTATATTTGACTCAAATAGCATTGTTGACACGTCCCGGTTGGAATAGTTTTACTCAATCATGATGATGATGGGTGGTGACATCGGATCAGAAATTGGACAAAAACATCACAGCGTCCTCTTTGTCGGCCTATTTCTCGCTTTCTGCTCCCGCGCAGTCTACAACTACAACATCAGTAGCACCAGTAACAACAACAGACTACCAGACCGAAACTCAAAAAAGGTAATCGACTTTTTCCTTCTCGCAATCAAAATGACTGGTGGAAATACAGGAAAGACGACGAACGTGGAACGTCCTCAACTGAAGCCGACATAATGCTTTGCTTCCACCACTCCTCCTATGCAATAGTTCTATATATAACTTCCCACTATTATGTCCCATACTCTGGGGCAACCATTGAGAAGCGCAAATTGAATTCTTTTGTGACTTTGTTGACCAAGCAGTCCGGCAGTTGTTAGAGCGGAGGGAAAGGAGGTGTAGGCCTAAACTAAATGTGGGCCGAACTTTAGAGTTTCTCCAATGCATTACAATGTTTGGAAGTTTGGTTTGGAGCGGAGGGGAGAGGAATGGTGGTGGGAACACTCGAGAGTAATTTGAGGGAATTATGTTGTGACTGTCGGGGTTGTAGGAGATGATGACGAGAAGCGCACTCACTCACTTCTCGACAGATCAACTGAAGCTCAGTTTTGGCCAGAGAGAGAAGCGGGAGGGGAAAAAGTTAGAGAACAGTTCCGCTGTAACTGATTTTCGTAACTTTTTTTGTTTGCACAGTACCCATATAGTTGGCTAGACATACAAAAGTGTAAGGACAAGTTGAGAGGTCCACTCAGTCAGTTTTGGTGGCACTAACCACTGCTGCAAGCTACAACTGCGTTTCCGTACATATGGCTTTCTCCATCGCTCCTTCGCCATGTAAAAGGGCAAACAAAGGGAAAAGGGGTGGCGGTGATGCTGCAAAAAGTGTACTATGTTCTCTTCCGTCCCCTCAGTAACTATTTGAACGTGGCGAGAAGGGGGAAGGGATGACGAAGGGGGCTAGATTAGAAGATTTTGTAGTGAAAGCTGAACAAACTAGGGGATTTAGCCTACGGCCGCCCACACTCACTTTCATAATGCAGAAAAACATGTCTCACAACCACCATTGGAATTGAATGAACATGCCTCGTTGGTCTTTGTAGCAACTTTGCTCAAAAATAGTGGAATGAACTGGCACAAGTTCCACTTCCTGCACAACCCTCCAGGCGTGGTTGCGATCAGTTCAAATTGAAAGCACTCCATCCACGTCTCATTTGCCAATCCGCACCGACGGAGTAGTTTCCTCACATTAGAATCTATTATATGAATACTGAGCTCGTATCGTCGTACAAAAGTGATTAGACATGGGATTCCAGTACCGTTAGGCGTTATACACCCACATGTGTGGGCTCATGGGAAGGCTGTAGGCATATGTATACACATAACATTTCCGGTGTTACTCACTCGCTCACAGTGCATTCTGTCAGTATGTTGACATACATGGGACGAGTGTAGAAGTTCCGCTTTGGCTAACTGTGCGGAGGGCAATGCTTCGTTGGTACTGCTCATGACATGACTTCGCAGACTATGTTTTTACGCGCTACATAGGGCGGACAATCAATATGTTTACCAGAAATGACACAAGTATTCAATTTCGGGTCAAAGTAGATGCCTCACCTCTGGAGCACTTTTTATTTGTACACACGTGCCCTGACTCCACTAACACTAAATTTTTGCCCGCTCATTATGTTCACACATGTATTTTTCTTCTAAGTCAGCCCGTGAGACTCTCTAACAACCGTGTACTGCATAAAAGTTGCAGCCATCCTAGCAGTAGCGGTGGTAATCAGAAGAGAAAGTTTTGGTGGACGTACCTTAACTGCCGCTGTAACTGGAAAAGTTTTGCGGCGACCAAGTGAGGTCATGTGGATCCGAGAGCCTATTTGCCAGGGTCTGTGAACTAATGCATGGGCGGTGGGAGCTAAGGTTATCCCAGAGCCATTTCGCTCCACCATGGAATGGACTCTAATAATTATGATAAGTTTGACGGCACTAAAAATTATAAACAAATTTGTACTTGCTCTTTCCGTTTCCACTACCGCGGATGCTTCTTGCTAATTTTCCTCTTAGCTCACCGGTATTATTCCGCTGTACGTCAGACTTCCAGAGGTACGTTCACGCTAAGCCTTGAAACTTCCAGTTTTTACCTTCTCATTAAATAACCTTTGCAAGTATATCTTTAGGACTCACACCAAAAATCCTCCAATTTAGTTACCATTACAAGTTTCGAAAGAGTCCGGAGGTCAAAAGTATGTCTAAATCCCTAACATCCGGTCTACCTCACCCATATTACAGGGAGTGAGAGGAATTTTCGTGGTTTTACTGACTACACTGACTGAAGTGATTAGGCAACCATAGACACATGATGCAAATTGGACTCTATGTCCAAATTATAAGCTCCACATGAGTACACGAAGGATGAAATACTTGTTGGAAACAGTATGAGTTATAGCTGTAGAGCGTCGCCGCAATGCAATGGAGAGGAAGCTGCTGACGTAGTTGGCAATGAGAGCGATGCCCTGTTTGGTCTCCATTCATCCTGGAGTGAGTAAAGTTGAAAAAAGGAATGAGAGTTGGGAGAGTTGGCCAGCAGTGGATTCGGATTGAAAATAATTCATAAAGCACGCGGCAGCAGTCCCCTGCCTAGTCTTAATGCTTTACGGCAGCAATGGGACAACAAATTTGGCAATCCCAGAAGATCCAGTTGGAGTTCGGAGTTGGGAGGAAATTTAAAATTAGGCCTCTGCATGCTCCCATCGGAGAACCGTTTCACTTTTGATAAATGCCGATAGCGGGAACTCCAGGAAGGGGGGACAAATAGCATTGCGGGTCTGAACGGTATAAATTATGTAACGACGCCCAAGGAAGCCCTCCATCGTCTCTATTTACAAATAGCTTGGTTCGAGCCTCTCAATAACAACTGCGGCAGAATCCTCTCTTACCGCCTCCCTCCGCAGCATCATCCTGGGTAAGTACACGCGTTTGCCCAGATACCACGTGGATATGACGGAGTCGTGCTTCCACCTCAAATACAGCACAAATCTTCTACGTTGTGTCTGTCGTTCAGCTCATCTTTTTATTCATCTCAATTTGCGGATCGTATAAACTGCTACGCGAGTAAAGTCATAAGTCTCCTAAAATGACCCATCAACTCAAGCCCTGACAGAAATGATTCCTGCTACAGTCCCAACGCGGAAAATCAAGTGCTTCCACACGAATCCTAGATTAAAGTTTGAACATACTACTAGTACAACCAGGTTTCTGGCTACGATTCTGTTTGAGTGTTGGAACTGGTCCTTTTGGACAGGGATCCATCGGTGGCTCTTAATTACAAGCGGTAATGTAAGTACCGCTGGGTCTAGTTCATGGTACTATACATTCCACTAAACGTTGAGCCTTTCATCGCCCGGCACTTTCTTCCACCGAAAAAGTCAATAATGCTCTCCATTTTTAATTTGAAAGTCAAAGGAGCTCGTACTGCGGACGTAATGACTGACTCAGTGGGTGCGTGTGGAATCTCTCACCTCGTCATTAATGAAAACCAGTCCTTTGTTCTCCGGCTTGAGTGCATACGTGTTATAGGATTGTTTGCGTGCGTGAGGGCGTGTCCTGAACGCAGGGCCTTGGCAAGTGCATGGACCGATTAAGAAAAAATCGAGGAAGAGACCGTCTGGGGTGCGAAGGAAACAAACTGCGAGGGGTCCAGGACAAAGGAACTATTAAAGAGGAAAAATCAATTTAATCCGGATATATTCATCATGTACAGTGCGGGAGGAACAACGGGTATTTTTGGACGTGGAAAGGTGTCGGAAACGTAACTACGCTGACTTTCCCCATAATGTAGTACGCCCACATCACGTTACCTTACCTGATCCTCCATAATCAAGCCTGGGAGACTACCCACTCCAAAATAGTTGGTTCATGCCTCTCTCATAGATATTTGCATGCTGTACTGCATGTAAAGGTTAGTGTGAGACTTTGCCTGTATACTTGGCTCATGATTGAATGTTAGGGACAAACCGCTACCGCTCTAATATTTGTACGACGATATAGAAAATGGAAAATGGGCCTCTAGCTTTCCATCAGATTAGACCGACCAAATAGCACACCCGCGCCTGTCGTCATCGCCGGAAAGGAGAGAAAATGGATATTCTCACCTTGTTACTGCTACCACATAGCAGTCGTCGTTAATAGTCACTATACATATAGATATGTTTAATGGTTTTCCCCGCTCTCATAGCGCCTCTGCTCTCACACTATCCCGATTTCTGACTCCATGTACAACGTCAATCTTTTTCAACGTGCGTCCACGGTTTCATGCCCTGATAGAAAGTTGAGCAATGTAGTCATGGGTGAAGGGTATTGAGACTTGATGTGTACAAGTGGGAGGTTTACAAGGCGAGCCGGATGTCAGTTTAAGGAGGGAGGATAGGAGAGTTGTTTGTGTCTGGTGGGTGCTTGTGTGCGTCTGTGCTTGAGTTTCCCCGTTGTGCGTGTTTTCAGTGTTGTGTGCACTTATGAACACTATTAGGAATGAGTAGGATGGTGCTCTTTCGGGGCCTTATGTATGTATATCACTACAGCTATGAATAAACGTGTGTCTCTATGGGTGTATGCATATACTACTGTGAGCTAGCGTTTGTCTGCATGATTGTGTCTGTTTTTGGAACTACTTTGAGCGACCATGTTTCCCCACTAGTGTGAGTGAGCTTGTATCTCCAACCCCTAGGAGTGAGCATGTACTAACTTGTATATGTTTGTGAGGAAAACCTGGGCGAGGAAGACAGGAGCTTTGGGAAAGTTGGAGGAAGTGGAGAAGAGTGAACTAAAGGTTCGTTGGGCGAAAGCAAGTGGCTGGACATAAGGTGATGCGATGGGATGTATAACCTTTGCACGTACTGGTGGAGGAAGGAGTATGTCTGGGCCGCACCGTATACAATATCTATCAACAGTTCGATCCGCTTGTCTTCGTACAGAATGTATGGGCTCTGTCACAGAGCCTCGGCAAACCAGTCATCCGGCTCCGCTCCACTTTCTCTTTCACACCTCTTCCTAACGTTATAGCCCTATTGGGGGAAACTGTACATTCATATGCATACTTATGACTATTACATTCGTACACTCTGTTAAGTTGCCTTGTCCAGTATAACGTTACTCCCCCTGTCACTCTCGTAGTAAAATGGATTATTACAACTGGGCTTCATGGTTGTGCCTATATAAACTGTATACCTCCCAGCATGAAATCTCACTGTTTTCAACCAAACAATGTTTCATCAGAAATCTCCCATTACTCTGAAAGCATGCGGGAAATGAAAGAGGAGGATTTCAAAAAGCATAAAACTTGAGATTATCTCTTCTGCTCAGCACACACACCCACCTCAGGGGAAAGGGCCATTATGAGGAATTATGCCAGTGCGAGGATATAGATAACATACAGACACTTCCCATCGTTTGGCGGGTGGACCATCTAGGTTATGCTTACACGATGGCATTAATTCCCATACAGCGGTCCATGTATCCACTGTCATGAGATTCCGTCAAATTCCTTAAATCTCCTCCATTCATGTCCAGGCGGATGGAAAATCATGGAGAGAAAGCCCCCAGTTTTTTGTAAACCATAGATTCGAATGAAAAAAACTAAACATTTCAGTACGGGAGCATGCATTTTCAAAGGAGGAAATTTAAAATACAGAGAAAAAAATTGTGACTTCCCATACTGGGAACCCGCAAACACAGAGCCAAATAAGTCAATTGGAAAACCAATACTGACTCCCTTGTCCCGTGATCGTAGATGATACTACAGTATTTCACCCTGTAGCTGATTCTCTGAAGAAAGTATATACAATTCCATCGCATAATTCATCCTCCAGGCCCTTGTATCCACCTCATTCATCACAACTCTTATCTCTGGAGTATTCCATACTGGATTGGGCCTTGGAAGGGGATGTAATACAGAGGAACTTGATTGAAAACTGAATCGGTTGTGGTGGTGGTGGTGAGAAGGCGCGGAATAAATTAAACGTCGAGATGAACAGGCGTCGAGCCATTGCAAATTAGCAGAGGAGATGATCCTATTTCCAGTTTAAATATTTGCTTTGTTATAGACCCACTGTCACTCCGTGGAACGACACACTTCACTTCAACACTAGATACCAAAAAGAGACGAGGCCCACCCTCTGACCCTCCTCCAACGGTGTCTATAGGTGGAACTTAGAGTAACGTACATAAGGCCCTACATATTCAAAGCACAGGGCTTGGAATTAAGGGGTGCTAATCTGGTCGTAAATTAGAATCATCGCAACAATGCGACTCCAAATTCAGCATGGATGCCATTGTGCTCCTCACGGCATCATATTTGATGTGCACCAGAACAACGTGCACATAGAACCCGGACCTTCTGTTTGTCTAGTGTCCCCTTGACCATTCACCAGCGTCAAATGCTATGTGCTGGTCTAATTCTCATAGACAAGTATTGCGATCCGGTGGACACTATCCAATTCAGTAAAAATGTTCCTGGACCCCCCTTTGAAATCCCACCGCATTGCATGAGTTGTGACTGAGCCCATAATTAGGGAAATAGAAGGACGTAATGGGAGCACCGGTGCATTCAAGTTGACGTTGATGCATGCACTTGAGTTATCAGAGTGATTTACATAAACAAATATATGTAAGGTCATATGCTGCTTTGAAAGCTGGGTAACTTCCGCCTCTCAAAACCCATTCCGCACCTCCCGACCGTCACATGTATGTACGCAGGAACGTCCATTAATGGTAATGGCTCCAGAGTGAGAAATAGGACCTAACGAATCGGTGAGATTTCAAAATGAGCACGTAAGAATTTCCCGGGAATTTAATTTCTCTCAAATCATTAGAAATGCAAACTTAATTTCACGCCTCTGGCTCTCTTTCTTTTATTCTACTCGAGACAGAACTCTGGGTGGGCATGAGTGGTTTTACTAACAATGTTGAGGATGTACCCTGGATTGTGCGGCTAAATTAGTTACTTCAGTTTAGTTCCATTGAGTTCGACTTGGTTTGAGAGAGGACGCTAAGGGAATTCATTCCCTGTACAAAGCAAGTGGTCAAAGCCCGACGCAAATAAGTAGCTACACCGTCCTACAGCGTCCGCTACAAGGCCAAGTTTGGCGAGCAAAGGCGAGTGTCTCTCACTAGAGGTTTATTCAAGTCGTTGGTTCATATCAGATTTAAACCTGTCCCCTGTACATGTCACATCTTTGTCGAACCAAGAAACTTATGGTCATCCAATGATGTGATGCCAACTTTTTAACTCACTACATACTCATACATCAAAGTGAATGTTGGTTTCAGTTGGACTGTGAGTTTGAAAGTTTAGCAGTTATTGCCCCTTTTTTATCACTATCGTCATCATGGCGAAACAGGGCAATCCAAGAGGACATGTTGCACTTGGAAATGTCAGAGATAAACTGCAAATAGTTCAACTTGCTGCACTCAGCATACACAGAATTTTCAGACGAAAAACTTGCTTCACTCAACTGTAAAAGCTGAGTTCTCGTATGGCAAAAGTTGACTAGAGCATTGTGTGGGCATGAGTGTAAATGTTCACGTATGCATGTAGCGTACCCATTGAAATCAAAAGATGAATGAAAGATTTACCCGAATCCATAGGAAGTAAAGGGAAGTACATATACTTTCGTGGACTTGCTCCAAATACGATTTACAAAGAGTGCTACTGAAAAACTTTTAAAGAAAAATTCGAAAGCTGCAGGTCTTTTACTGTTTTCCTCATTAAACTTATTAGTCCATTCATTATGGTCACTCATTCTATATCCTGCCATAAATTAGTTCTCCCTATAAAGAGAGCAATGCATTCATACAATATGACCCAATTTCATTACCATGCAGACCCTTTCCTCCCCATCCGATGATGCATTTGACCATGTCCATTTTCTCTTTTCTGCGACCAGACCATATATGTTCAAACTTTAATGCTCTCTCTGCCCTCCGAGCTTGTTTGTGAAAAGAATTGAACGGACTGGCTCTGCACGACGTATGGAAAAGTTTGAAAGTCCTTCGGAGGTCCGCAATGCCATGTATATCTACGGTTGGAAATTTATGGTACGCCTGTATGTCTGGCCGTGTATACACTCGTAGATACATATTCAGACATGGGATTATGCGGAGAAAGCTCTGGAGCGGGAAAAACATAACTGAAACTCACAAAAAGTTCACAGGCCTCTCATTATAAGTTTTGCAAAATCCTCTTGGAAATGTCTCATAACCCTATAATATCGTCACACGACCCCAGTGACTAAGTCACTCAACCTGGAGGATTATTGTCTGGTGAAAGGATCTCAATCTCGAGTTTAGAGCATGTATTTTTATATAAATATCCATACCAGGACGCTCCTCCATGTCTACCTAATCATAACATCCTGTGCCAGTACTTACAAAATAGGATCTCGAGCACTTTCCACTTGCACACTCATCGGATATAAGAACAGAGTCACTTTTTCGCGAATGATATGACCGAGCTATATGGTACAGTATAAAGCTACATCGAAACGGAGAATGATTAGTGATAAGATTTGAGAAAATTCTCTAGAGTCTGAACAGAATTTCTCCACGAAGTGTATTATGTAGGACTTGCGGTGGTTCTGGAAATTTCCCACAGCAGCTCCACTAAAAATGCATCTGTCACATGTAGGAATCACGCAATAAATTACTACTACTCCTGCCCTCCCACTAACAGCTCCTTCCTCCTAAAAAGTTTCGAGTGCTCTTCATACTATGAGGCTATCAAGGTCCCCGCAGGCTCAACACGTAAGCAAGGGCTCACTCCGGTGACACTACCTGCGAGAAAACAACTTTTCATTATCACCTTCAGGTCCATACGCATAGTAGGACTAGCTAGTGGAAATCGCGTAAAGCACTTCCCCATCCCCAAGCTTAGCCCTATAAGTCTCTGCGCTATCACTTCATACATCTTTATGGTCGTACCGGTGAAACCTGTGCAAAGGCATGTGGTGGAAATAAATATTCTCAGTCCATATGGTTTCTCTCACTCCGTACTACTCTCTACGTTTATTTACGTTTTTGTGTCTGTGTGTGGGCCAAGACGACCAAACGATACAAGGGGAAAATGGAGGCGGCGATAGTGGGATTTGAATGAATTGCCGGCTTTCTCGCCGGAAAAACGGTCTCCGGGGAGGGGGTATATGTATATGGAAATGGGCGGAATCCGCCATATATTTCACTTTATCGTTTACACCACCCGCCACTAGTCTACGGAGAGTGGTTCCCGACGCATCAGCCACGGGTTAAAATACACTCCAGATATGATGTTGTCATTACTACAAGCTAACGGTGTAGGATTTTAAGCTTTGTAGATATGCACACGACTGTACACAGGACCCCTCCCTCCAACTTCTTCCATGACATTAAATCACGTTGTAAGTACCACTAAAATGGTCACTCTCTTCCCAAGTGCCTCCGCCACACCAGGAGGCACGCTTCATGTCCACTCCTGGTCCATTACCAAACCAAATTAACCGTTGCATCAGTTCCAAGTCCTCATACATACCACGAAATATTTACACAGTGCATGACCTTGTAAATATGTGGGCTCCGTAGCGAAGCTGCCATGCAATATGCAAAGAGCGACCCCTCCCTCTCATGTCTACCTTCACGAATCCCGTTAAAAGAACTCAGGATCCCCACGATTCCGCTCCACCGAAGATACCACGGCATCTACATATTGGCTAGACGGAGTAATGCACAGTGAAGTAGCGTGCTAGCCATAAAATTTTATACCCAGTTTCTGATAGAGTGTCTGGGTATCAGTGAAACGCACTTAGCAAGTACGCTGGATTTTTATTCGGAAATAATCAGAAAATCGACGTGTGCTACCTGATATGATATGGAGGAATCGCTCCACGGAGTTTTCACAGTCTAGACAGCAGAGTGGCGAACCCGAGCATAAGCTCAATCCTGCCAGCAGGAGTGGTGGGAACGGATCAATATCATGGGAGCAGGGAGGTGCTTTCACGCATTTTATTGACGGGAGATTAGGCTAAATATATAAGTTGGTTGTCTAAAAATAGAGTTTTCATCAGAAATGAGGCCCTTGCATAGTCAGGCCACCGTAGCATTGTGAGCTATACTACAATTAGCTCCTCGATTCGGGTTATATTTTAAATTCATGCATATTCGGCTTAATTCCTTGAATTAAGCCGCACCATTTCCGGATCCTTTTTTAACCGCAAAGTGAGCCCTCTCCTACTGCGAATAGATTAGGAAAATTTATCTCTAAAGAGGGAAAGATCCTGCCTCTGCAATATTTATGCCGCGCCCTATGTAAGGCAACATGGGATAATTCCCTCTGCCTCCCCGGATCTTGATGTATGGTGGCGACGAAAAATAGTACCACTACTACTGCCTCTCCAGGATATTCCAATGAGGTTCCCTTTTCACGGAGCGGACTCTAGTGATGAATGCCCAGGCACGCATGGCGGATCGGTGTGTGTAGTTTTTCATTTCTCCTTCTCTCTCACGTTCTTGGCGGTTTACCCCTCGGCCTTCTCTAAAGGAATAGTAAAGTAATGGCTTTCCTTCGCCGTAGTTCACAAGTAACAGTAGTAACATTTCCTTTGAGACTCAAGCCCACATCAGAGTAAAATTTCAATTTCCGTCGGACTCAAAGAAATGAGGAGTACCTGCTACAGGGGCTACAAACCTCCACAGTCCGAATCCACACGGTATGTACGCAGCTACACAACTTCATGCAATTCTGGGTATCCACGTGGATAGGATTGACCGTGGGTTCTTCAGAACTTTTGGTTGTATAGACTTGAGGAGCGGCGATTTTGAGATGACTTGAGATGATCTACTATCATGTATCTGCACGAGAAAATTATGCTGAGAATATTTTTGTCGTTTACAAATTATTTGAGATGGACATGAGGATTGTTCAGTGCATCTATTTCGGGAGAAATTGTAAAGAACCAGGTATAGTCCCAGTTGAGTGCATTGATAATGTGAGAACCTTTCCAGTTGTTTCTTGAACGACGAATGGAGAAATATGGATGGAAACTCATATTTTTAGAAGTTCAGTATGACCTCTTCCACTAGCTTATTCAAGGTGGAGTTGGGTCGTGACGTTAGTTCGGAAAATGAATGGTAGTGAAAAGGTTGGATGTGGGTGAGAAGGTGCAGGTACAAATAATCAAGTTGTTTCTTGAACCACGAATGGAGAAATATGGATGGAAACTCATATTTTTAGAAGTTCAGTATGACCTCTTCCACTAGCTTATTCAAGGTGGAGTTGGGTCGTGACGTTAGTTCGGAAAATGAATGGTATTGAAAAGGTTGGATGTGGGTGAGAAGGTGCAGGTACAAATAATCGATTCATCCACTCCGGAGGCCCGACCACCTTGCTCAATTTATGTCGTTTCTCTGTGGAACTGCTGCGCACAATGTTGGATGCTCCAATCATCTGGGATATGCATACTGAGTCGTTAGGAGAACGTCCGAACGAATTAAGTAAGGTTTCTACCTGTCGGCTCTTTCTTGTATAATGCAGGGTCTATCTATATCTACTTCAAATTGCTTTGTAAAAACAATTTACGAACGAATAACTATCGCTTTCAAGTACATTTGCTAGCAACCATCAAGAACGTAGAGATTTTCATTATCATTTTAGTGTCTAAATCCCGAAAATTCATGCTGAAGCACAAGCTATAGCCAGCTGAAAGTATTGGTGAAATATCATATCGTCTCGTATGAAAATTCTATTCTCTTCTGCAAGCAGAAATCAAAGCCCTAAGCGTACGGGTCACATAAAATAGCTGGCTGCAAACATCGTAAAGTAGTTTTTCGTAATACTTCGTAAATTTTATGCTGCAAAGCGACGTATGCACTGTGAGGATAAGCTGGAGATCGCATTCAACAGTGAAAGAATATCNCTAAGAGTACGGGTCACATAAAATAGCTGGCTGCAAACATCGTAAAGTAGTTTTTCGTAATACTTCGTAAATTTTATGCTGCAAAGCGACGTATGCACTGTGAGGATAAGCTGGAGATCGCATTCAACAGTGAAAGAATATCAAAATGTAACAACCATCCTTGAGAATAAAATTCACTGCTTAGATTGCAGTGAATCTGACAAAATACTTTGCATAACACTAATGTTAACTTTACAAAGCAGCTTCCAATCTTTTTATTTTATTTTCAAGTGCCTAATGCCTGCAGCATGTCATTAGCGTTGCTTCTAAAATTGAGAAAACAAAATTTCTTTTGAATATTTTTAACTTTAGATTCTAGCATCATGAATTTTCCGACCCATAGGGTGAGCTCTTCCCGCTACACACTGCATGCCTAAAAGTAGGACTCATACTGGCCCACAAAATTTAAATGGTGCTTTTTCCGATGAGTGAAGTGTCGGACGGGTGGCACAGTGGAACAGAGGGTGAAATTTTGAGAGGACTTCAGAAGGATGCTGGCACGGAAGAAATAGGCCAGGTTGCTCCTCCTCCGATGCACATAAATATGAGAGGAAGGCGAGGAGGGATCTTGCGGAAATGCTCAGTCGGATCATTTATCTTGCCAGTGAGACAAAGCCTGTCCCCAGACTGTCATTACGGCGCGTTTCACTGCTCCTATAGAGACTAAAGGGAGAGCAGGGGAGAAGAGACGAGGAGCGAGAAGAATTTCACTCCGCCTCTCCAGCCTTGTCAACCTTCAAGCACGTAGGTTTAATGATTCGGCGGTCTATCACTAAACTTTTTCCACCGGAGGAGAAGTAGCTAACAGAAGAGGGCTTACTCGATATGGATATATATATGAACGGACCAGAACTCCGACTCGACCCGCATAGTCGTAGGAATCAAAGCGCTGACTTCATTCCCATCCTATAATTCCTCATGATGGGTACTAATCGTAGAGAACCTGACAAAAAATCCAAGCGGAGCTTCACAACCAAGACACTTAGAGTCATGTCCTTTCATTCCGGTTAATAGGGGACCGAATGTAATGGGAAAACGTATGTATATATATGTGAGGACCCCACAGAGCCTATGCGGGTCTAGCTTTAGATTTGATGTGTAAACCGTGGGCGTTTGTGTGCGAATGTGGTCAATCCTGGGTATATTTAAGTGGATGGAGGCATGTATGCCTGTTTGGTACATTTCAGCGAACAAGCTTCCGTGGGATTGTCTGCATGTCCGTGTGGACGGTCGTTGGCGTAAACACCGGAAGCCCTGAGTGGTCCGAGTAGTAGGAAGGATACTTCCGTACTGTCTTGGCGGATTCTGTTTGCTCCTAAATGCGCAGCATTACTTGACGAAAATAATTTATGCAATGCCGTAATCCACATGATAATCATACACGGAATCAAGCAGTGATGGCGGAGCGATAGCCGCCATTCCAGGATTCCTGCTCTTCTCAAAGTATTTCCGATAGATTAGTTGGCCATTAGAGATGTGCCAAATTAGTGGATCTTACAAGAATCCTTGTTGAGGAAGTATGGGAAGACTAATGATCCTCAAGGTGAGGAGAAAACGAAGCTATCTATTTCACCATACTATTAATAGGAGCCCATGCTTTGTTTCCATTCAGAGGAGAGTAAGAGATGGAGAGTCCTATGTCAGACCCTCCATTCATTACCATCTTATTACCCGTCTCCGATCTTTCGTCCCTGCATCCATGCGCTTCTCCTCCCCTTCCTCGTACTAGTATTTCCAGATTACACTCGCTTTTTTTCCCGGAGTTGCCTGCCTGTAGAAAAAACCCATGCTATTACATTGCTAATCCAAGTGAATGAGGTCATGCTAAACTTTTCCTCCTTGACTACTTTATTTGGCTTGCTCGGCTTCTACTTCAACGCGGATGGAGCGGAGGCAAAGTAGGACGGACTAAGGAGAAGATACCTGATTTGCCTGTCTTTGTCGACAGGTTGCAAAACTCCTTATTTGCAAATCCATCCAATATTTTGTAAAAGCCTGTAAGTCTTTTATAGCCGTAAAGCCCGTGGCTCTAAAAGTTTCCCCTCCCGCCTCCATCCAAAGCCAACCAGCGAAGGAGCATGTAGTATGGGTTGACACATAATGTGCTCCCACAACTCAGTCACTGTGTTGTACTATTACGACAACGATGTTCATCTCAGGGTCTGGTTCACTACGGAAGCAGCAGCGAGAAAGTAACTTTTTCAACTTCCATAGTAGGGCTTATCACTCATACTACAAGACTTTCTCATGGGAGTCAAATCAACCACCCGGATCAGACCCCTCCAGCTCCCCGCCTCCTCCGTCCCCTTTGAAAGTACGGTTTTTTCCACTTCCCGAACCGTCCCACCCTGACCCTGGAATGTCAGTCCCAGACAAGCTTCTATCGCCTTACCGACAACATACGTTTTCTCTGCCGTCCCGGTTGAAGGAAAATTTTACTCTTTTCCCATAGCTACCCCAAACTACATGCCCACTCCTCGTCGAAAACATACGCACATAAACGCAAAGATATGCTCTCAAAACTGCTCTCTCGAGAATTTCTTAATTTTATGCGTAATATCTCCTTCTTAATTTGACCTTCAATCCCTTCATCCCACATGTTTTGCGAGGGGACGACTTGAGGTTGGGTTCCTACTCCGCAGGGGACACGTGCATGAGGGTAATTTGGATGCAATTATTCGCCAACTTTGGGTATCATACGATTAGGGGGGAACCGGTGCATTAAGACCCTTGAAGCTTTTATGACCTAGTCCTCTTATTGCAGCAGCTATGGCTTTATTATTGAGGGGGTAGCCTTGAGGCGTGTACGGGGACTAACCTTTCATTTGCAAATGGATAGTGAGGCGTGTAGATGTAGTTCGAAAAACGGCAGAATCCAGGATGTGGTATTAGTGAAAGCGCTGTTAAATGGTCCAAGGGTTTGCAAACACAGTTTCACGGCTGAATAAGTGGAAACTTCCCCTATATTCCTCCCCCCAGGTCTCACACTACTGGCTCCAATTCACGCAACTGTGGAACTTCTGGTCTACCACAGGTTAAGATTTTGAACTAGAGAATGGTCTACCATATCCTAGTGACTAATTCAGCAGAACCATTATGGTGGGTATGATACTCAGGTTCACGCTACAATAGCTACCGTCCCACACACGCACGCACACACAGTCACACACGCACATGGAGTCTCACTGTGAGAGGGATTATAACTAATACTTTTCACATTAGGAACTGTAAACTACCAAACAAATGGATTCGTCTGGCTGTTAATTATTTTTTATTAGCTCCCACTCCGCCACTCAGGCGTAACTCACACCCCTGATAGAGTGGAGGACCAAGTTCCGGGAAACTTTGTCCTCCAATCAGGTCTACAGTAGAGTTCCACACGGGTGGGCGGTCGAAGTGAGAACAATCAGGAAAGTTCCTCTTCAAATCTCCCATTCACTCCCCTTTTACCCAACTTAAAAAATTCTACTCTGAATTTCTATGAATCCTCCGCTTGATTTCAACACTGGGTACATATCCGTCGCACCAGCTGGCGGACTGAATAGTGGGGGGAGCATGTGCTCTGTGCTGGTGAGCGAAGCCGCCCATAACTATGAAAATAAAATTAGGCGTCATTTTGTGAAGCACCTGAGCCACACAGTTTGTTCCTGTCAGTCTCTTTCCGGACTGAGAAAGAATCCTTTTATATTGAAAGGGTTTCATTATCCTCAAGGCCATTAAGATGAAGCTTTTCTTCGACCTGCGTTCTCCAACTTTCTCGCCTCCGGCTCCGCCGGAGATCTACACTTCTTTCTACCGCTCATTTGTAGAGCAGCGTGCGACAGGATGCAATTACACGCGATAATTACAGGCGCGGCGCCGGAGCAATAATATAAAGTCATAATTGGATTCCTAATTCAGACAGACGTTCCCCCCCCTGGATTCAAAAACTGCCGCCGTAAAAGTGTCTGTCATGTTACATGCGGGCTTCCCTTATACCTTCCACAATTCATTTGCATAGATGGCAGGAGGTGAGCAAAGGGATTTGTTCTGTAGGTTCCTTAACGGTAGGGCCGCATAAAACCTGATCCCCTCGAGCTGGAGACGCAAGGAGATTATATGTACGACAATACCACGACCAAGGACTACATGTGTGTTCGCTATTGAAATGCTGTACGACAAGGGTGGACGTTTTCATTTGGAAGGAGACACCCGTCGGGAATT
>WJFA01001755.1:0-19300 GCA_009870155.1 Pseudobourletiella spinata
TGAGAGGAGGGCTCGGGGATAGACGAGTCACGGGTGCTCTACATCCTATATAATGCTGCATCGATTAGATTCTTCTTATGAAGTTGAGAATGTATGCGCTGCATAGGCAGGCATTGATGCTGCTGCTGTTATGATGCGGCTCCGCAACTACAGTATTTATAGAAAAATCCATTCGTTTTCCTCCGCTTCTTTTCCGTGCAGAAAATGTCTACAGCACTTTTGAGGATCGCAGAGTTGGACTGACTGGGTAGGATTGTAAGGCTGGAGTGACTCAGTACGTTTCTCCTGTAGACGCACATATCGATTCCACACTGACTGAGTGAGAGTTCAGGGGTGAGGTATGCAAGTCCCCCTCATTCAAACTCTTCCAGAATGGCTCAGGTATCTTTCCATGTATGAATGCAGCTGTTTGATTGGGATTTTGCTTGGATGGCAGGTTGCAGAATCAGTGGTAGTCCATGTAGGATTTGGTGCGGCCACTAGTGCGACTCAGGGTCAGTTTGACAACAGTCATCGTTGAATTCCAAATATGGATATAGCACAATAAAGCAAGCATATCGGAAGAAACTGTTGGTGTCAACATGATGCAGGGTTGAGGTTCTATTGAGGAATATTGTATTTATTATGTATTTTAGCTTAGCCAGGTAATGATGTAGACGGTTATGATAATGCACGGAATCCTGTGGGTTCGAATCTGTATAGCATCATCTCAGAACGGAATCACCGTAGGATTAGGTGGTAAATTTTATGGACAGAGGATAAAATATGAAGATTATTGAGGGATCGGAAGGATAATATCCGTTGCTGGAATTCGCATTTGTGAGATATTTCCTAAGAAGGACCCATGGGAAGCGATTAGATTACTATTCTTAACATTCAGTTCACGATGAGTATGTATAGAATAAAATTGTTTTTTCATCTCCAACTCTTTACTATACTTATCTCGATTTTTATTATGATCACCAGTTATAAACCAGTAGCATTCATATATATTCGATATTCACTGCGGGGTTTAGCTATTAGAATTATTTTCCATAACCGGGACTGGAGGTTACAATTGTCGAAGCAGCCTCATATCGGAGGTTCCTTGGTGGCCACATGTTAGTTTCGAGGTGACATCTTGTGATTTGACTAAATTTGAAAGGTGTCATGGATTATACGGTATGGAGGAAAAACCTTTCAGTCCGCTCGCTCGTCAAAAATTTGAGGATAAAAACACTCCCGCGAAGTATTACTAAGTTGAGTTGAAATTTATTTTATTGCATGCTTTATGGATGAAATGCATGTATGATAGTGATGCGATGTGATGTGATGAGATGTCTTGAGGAGGCCGTTACTAATTGCCGTGCATATTTTTGTGACTGCTTACACGCTTGACTGTAGCTTGACTTGATTCTAGATAGTAAACTATTGCCAGACGCGCTGGATATCCACTGGCAGTTTGGTAATGGCTCGCTGTATTTCTGGCTGGTTTGCATTTGGTAGCATGAAGAGAGTGAAAACTAGTCGTGGAGTTGAGTCGACTGTGATCTGGACTACAATCATCCGGCGGTTACCGTGCTGACGGTGTTTAAATGGGAACTGAAAAAACTGACAATACTAATATGAATCTTGCAGAGCAATCCTACGGAGTAACAAACGTGTACCTAATAGCTGTTAAAATGGTGTTCAGAGAGATGGGAGTAACAGTACAGTAGAAGTGTGACAGAAATGATTTTACATCAAAATATTATTCTGCATGGATTTCTTGTGGATGACGCGACTGCTCCAGGACGAAGAGTAGTGGGATGGAAGAGAAAGATGTTGGTTAATAGTATTCGTTTCTTCTCCTTTATCAGGCTCATCAAATGTACCCCAGGTGGAATCTGCTGGAAGTGGAATGGATCGCAGCCCTTCAGGCGGTTCCATAGGGAGAAACCAAAGTGGTACTAATTTGGCGGAAAATGGGGATTCACATGCCAATAAAGTGAAGTGATAATACTCTCTTAATTACATTTTGGGGGGAAGATACTAATGACGGTTGCTTTTGCAGGGTAACACTCATTTCATGCGGAAAATACCTCCCGGTGCCGAAGCGTCCAATATTCTGGTGGGCGAGGTGGATTTTCTGGAGAAACCATTGTCAGCCTTTGTTCGCCTTTCACAAGCTGTTGTGCTCGGAGATTTGACTGAAGTTCCAGTTCCCACCCGTTTTGTTTTTGTTCTACTGGGGCCTATGGTAAGTTTTGTATAGTGCCACCAAGTGAAATGAGCCATCAGTATTTGCATCACCGCATTTTTTTAGACATACAGCGGGCAACTATGAAAGAAATTAATAGTGGAAGAGTAAGAATGATTAAGTTTAAGCCTTGCAATCCGAGCTTCATTCTCAATCAGGTGAATGAAACGAGAGACCCAAAATTTTCGGTGCGAGATATCAATTTTGACAGCCTTCTATCTAGATTTTCTTCCGCTGCCGTCAGAGATGCTGTATGGTTTATGTGAATGGGAACGATGTTTCTGAACCCAGATGGATTAGAAAATTGCATATGGGGAGTTCACTGTTCTGTTTTTTTCGGGCGATTTTATTGGATGTTTGGACTTTCAGGGGGGTATAAGCCGTTACCACGAAGTAGGACGAGCCATGGCTACATTGATGTCTGACGAGGTGTTCCATGACGTCGCATATAAAGCCAAAAACCGAGGGCATTTGCTGGCTGGTGTGGACGAATTCCTGGATGCTGTCACCGTTCTCCCACCCGGCGAATGGGATCCTAGCATACGAATCGAACCGCCAGCCGCCATTCCTTCACAAGTATGATTGGATTTAAAAGTTAATTAAATTTGGCAGGCACTTGGACGGTGATTGTTCTTTTGATACAGGATCCCAGAAAACGTCCTGAACAGCCCAAAGATGAGGGTGAGGAGGAAAGAGACGAGGAAAAGTTGCGAGAAGAATCTGGACTGACGAGAACCGGAAGACTTTTCGGCGGACTGATAAATGATATCAAACGAAAAACCCCGTGGTGAGTGTGAATGAGAAAAAAAACTGTGGGACTTGAAAGCTAATTTGAATCCTACTTCAAACTTGTTTTTGCTTCCGTAGGTACTGGTCAGATTTCAAGGACGCTGTCGCTATACAGTGCGTTGCCAGCTGGATCTTCTTGTACTTCGCGTGTTTAACACCAATTATTACTTTTGGCGGATTGCTTGGGAAAGCAACCCATCAGAAAATGGCAGCCATCGAATCTCTGGTGTCTGGATTCGTCTGTGGTTTAGGATATGGCTTCTTCTCGGGTCAGCCTCTGACTATACTTGGCTCAACTGGTCCTGTCCTCGTCTTCGAAACGATCATGGTCGACTTTTGCGAGTAAGTCTTATTTCCTTGCTATGTCATGCATGACTGGAAAATTATAAATGTTGCTTGCTGTATCTCATTGACTAATTGGATATTTGATGAAATTTTTAGCCGTTATGGGTTAGACTATCTACAGTTGCGGCTCTGGGTCGGCCTTTGGATGGGTCTCATCCTCATCTTACTTGTTGCTTTCGATGCAAGTGCTTTTGTCTGCTACATCACCAGATTTACGGAAGAAAATTTCGCCACGCTCATCGCATTTATTTTCATGGTTGAGGTAACATCCAATATTTTGTTGTGAATTCTAACAAGTTGTGCGAAAATGTTGATGTGATCCAAGGGAGAACTAATTGATGAGGCATCATTGATGAATCTAGGCGGTGAAAAACGTTGCTGAGATTAGACACTATTTTCCTCTCAATCCCCATCCGGAAAACACCAAGGGATATTCCTGCGAGTGTAAGCCTAATGAAACCATTCAATTCCCGAGTAATGTAACGTGGGAACTGGTCAAGTTTACGGAGTGCAAAAGTCCTGTAAGTACCCAAGCGTTACCGTTCAAGAGGTGAAACGAAAGCAACACTTAGATATTTAAAACTGTCTAGATGTACAATGGAACTCTCGTCGGTGAAGGTTGCGGCTATTACCCGGATGTGTTTCTAATGTCAGTCTTGCTGTTCATTGGGACCTTCCTGATTTCCATCACATTGAAGGATTTCCGTAATTCATCTTTCTTCCCTTCGAAGGTATATCAACGTCGTCATGTAATCTTACTTTCCAACATTTTTGAGGGCATGGTAAAAAAATTATTTTGTGCTACAGGTCCGGCAGATAGTGAGTGACTTTGCCGTCATCATCGCCATCATTCTCATGAGCTCAGTCGATATGATCGGAGGCCTGCGGACGCCGAAACTTGCAGTACCTGAGAAGTTTCAGCCAACTTTGCCGTCGAGAGGATGGTTGGTGGAACCATTTGGGAAGAATCCAGTATGGACGATATTCGCTGCCCCACTTCCTGCTCTTTTAGCCACCATCCTCATTTTCATGGATCAGCAGATTACTGCCGTTATTATTAACCGAAAGGAACACAAGCTCAAGGTAGGATCTCTTCAATCTTTTTTATATCAAACTTTGAATTTGTAGAAGCTATTCTGAGTCTGAGGGGATATTGTCTTTTCGAATTGCAGAAAGGATGTGGCTATCACTTGGATCTGTTCGTGTTGGCAATTCTAATAATCATATGCTCCTTCATGGGGATCCCATGGTTCGTTGCAGCCACTGTGTTGTCAATGAATCATGTCAACTCCTTAAAAATGGAGTCAGAATGCGCCGCTCCTGGAGAGAAACCCCAGTTTTTGGGAGTGCGGGAGCAACGAGTCACGCACATAATGATCTTCGTTATGATTGGATTGTCTGTGACAATGACTCCAATGTTGAAGAGCATCCCCATGCCTGTCCTTTACGGTGTCTTCCTGTACATGGGATTCGCCTCCCTCAAGGGAATGCAGTTCTTCGAAAGACTCTTGATCATTTTTATGCCAACTAAGTATCAACCGGACTACATGTTTCTGCGGCAGGTAATAAGTGATTCCTACAGTTTTTGTAATCAACGTTGAAGCTGTTGAACTAAATCTGTTTTTTTCCCATTTTGTTCAGGTTCCACTTCTTCGTGTCCATCTTTTTACTATGATTCAGCTAGCGTGCTTAATTATGTTGTGGCTGATAAAGTCGTTTAAATCCACTTCAATTCTGTTTCCTGTCATGGTAAGTTCGTATCATATACTTAACGTACTTCTTCGTGGGAATTTCTGTACGCCTTGAACTTGAAATATGCATGGTATTCATCTGTAACAGTTGGTTGTGATGATCGTCGTCCGAAAGCTTCTTGACTACGTGTTCAGTCAGCGAGAATTAAAGATTCTTGATGATATAATGCCTGAGAGTACGAAACGCAAGGAGGAGGAAGAGCTCCGAATGAAAGAGGACCCTTTTCTGGACCCGGAGGTAGAAATCCTCTCTTAATATCCGCTTAAATTACTTTTCGATCCCTAGTATTAAGAGTAAGTGTTTGCACCTGTGTTGTTCAATTTGCATTAGAAATCAGGCTTGGTCTCAAAGTTGTAAGAGCTAGAACCTGGGGTGGGTTAAACAAATATAGTTGCTTGTTTTAATTATTAGTGTCGTGATCAGAGATGGCATAGTGCGTGCTAGGATCGTAAACTATGTTGAATAGCGTGCTACCTTGACGTTCAAACCGCTTCTATTTGAAAGGCAGTAGGTCATTTTTCTGCCGCTGGAATGTGATCATAATATGCTGATACTGTGCAGGTAAAGTAGACGTAGTCATCCCATGTAACAGCAAATTCAGCTATATGTATCCTGCAATATGGAAAATTTATAGTAGCCAAGTAGTTGTGCTATGAAGAAGTAGGAATTGTATCAAGACCCTATGGTCCTAAGATTAAATTCAATGTAATGTCACTATTAAAGGCAGGATCACTCACTGTTACGATCGAATGAGTTTTGATGTTGAGCTACAGCTCCCCTCTCGATCTAGTGCCGACAAAGGGGGCTGGAATTACCACAGTCGTAAATCGTAAATCCTTGATTGATTTGCTAGACAAAGTCAAGATTGCTAGTAGCAACAAATGATACCGTGTTGAACTTTTGAGCCATTTATCGCTGTTGATAGTTACAATTTCTTCGGCAGTTGCGAAGCCTGTCACGTCTGGTCCAGTAGTACTATGAGCTGTAGAAAGGCTGTATTGGATTGGAAAACAAATTTTCGTGTGTTACTAACGTGTGTTACTTCTCTACCAGTTTAAGGAGCCCAGGAGTATGTTTCCAACTGATAATGACAATTCAGGCGTAAGTTCCGGTTAATTCAGTTTTGTGAAGGTCTTTTTCAATTAAGAGCTACACTGAAAGCAGACAGAAAACTTGTTTTTGTTCTAAATGTGGTTCGCAAAATACCCACCACACGTTGCACTTGTAAGTGAATAAAGTGTGAATACGGTAGCAGATTACGTGCACAACTCACATAGATTTTCGTCACTAATCGTTCACGCT
Source organism: Pseudobourletiella spinata (assembly GCA_009870155.1). Lineage (NCBI taxonomy): Eukaryota > Metazoa > Arthropoda > Collembola > Symphypleona > Bourletiellidae > Pseudobourletiella > Pseudobourletiella spinata. The sequence continues at coordinate 6,407 of WJFA01001755.1, forward strand.
TACCCTTAAACCTTCAAAAAATCGCTGCTGTTACCAAATACTGGCTATAGCGTTCCACGTATTCTTTTTTGAGAGGGAGGGAAATGAACAGTGTCTGGTTTTTTGTTCCTCTGTGTTGTGCCGACCTATTCCATACATTTGTAGCATTTGGTGTGGTTGAAAAGTTAATCGGATGCTTTTTGTACTAGCAGACGCTGGCAATCGGTGAATCAGGAAATCTGCAGATACCTTTGGCTAACGGGAATGTTATGAAGATTCCTCTGAGCTCCGTAAATATTACTGAAGAAGTGAACAAAACTGGAATTTGGAAGCAGGTCAACAATGTCAATGCCAAAGAGTCCCCGACAAAGGAGTCCAGGTCAAAGTTAGTCATGCATTTATCATGTTCTCTATTTGCATTTTCTCTATTGTCTGTTTTGGTTGTCGCTGGCTGAAGAAAATAAATTTTAACTGTGTATTGTAGGAAAGATAAAAACGTTCGGAAGCGTGGCAACAAGAAGGATGCTATTAGCGACGAAGAACGTCGACGCCTGTCAGTAATGAATGAGGAAGAAGAGGAAGGGATAACCATCAAGGTAGACCCCGCTATTTAACATAGGTCTCACTTAGGAAGGATTTGATTTTTTTGCTAGACTTTATATTGAGCGATAAACGGTTTTTAGTGTTATCGTTTTAATAACCTGCTATAGAAAAACTCAGAAATTAAAGGCCTATTTCTCCGGTTTTCATTGTTAATTAACTTCGTATGCCCACAGCTTTGATTTGGACTAATGGCTGCGAGCAGTTAATACCACGAAGGTGGTGCACTGGGTTGCATTGTAGGAAGTAGTGTAGATCGTGTATGCCTGTATACATCATAATACTTACTACAATAAGATTGGTTCGCTCGTTACTCTCAAAGTAGTAGTGTAGAAAATAACATACTAACACCTGCAATGTTTGCTAACGTTGACACTCAGATGTTTGCGGATAGTAAACTTGTTCTTGTGTTAGTGGGGAAACATAGACAGGAATTAAGTATTATACGATCACAATTTTATTTTTAAAAATTTGAACCTCTATGTTTCTCTCAAACCTGTTTTTGCTGTGCGTGTTCTCTCTCTCAAACACACTAAGTGAATGGCACCTCATCACTCTTGTTTACCGGCGAATGGATTTACTGCCCTCTTTTAGTATTACCACTGTCGGAGAAAGGCGTATTGCTCTCGAGTAATGCCACAAAATAAAGTGAGAGCATAATGAATGCCGTGTTCCAATTATTATTTCCTTTATTTTGCATTACCTTAAAATGAGAGCACTCTATGTTCATGCGTGTTGTCAATAGTCTTATTAGCACTGTTTGAAATTATAATTGTTTTATGTTTAAGTCGATCGGTTACCACCATCTCTGAGCTTTGATGTTACTTTGAGACAATAACGTTGCATTCCGTTGAACCTTAAGTTGCTTAAGTGATTTGAGATTTTATTCCGTAAGAAATACCTCAAAGTGATCTTAGAAAAATAAATTGGGTCGTGAATTATTCCCACAATATATTTCACATTATTTGTAGAATTTTGTATCCATGAACACGCAAATGTGTGTTGTAGCTGTGAACAATCGGACTGTTGTGGAATCTTAGTATGGCACTATGTACCTTAGAAGCAAGATTATAGCTCACCAGCACCGTTTACTCCCGTTTTGCCCATGTACTGAATTTTGCCGTATAAGTAGTTACTGGCTCGGATTACGCGCCACTGTAGTGATCTACCATCATTGTGTGCCTTCAATTAGGGAATCTAATTGAAAAGCGAGACTAGAACACTCATGTATGGAATGAACTCACTCACGCACTGATTGAGATCACCTTTTTGGTTTCACTGATGGATTATTTAAGTCTATATCTATACCCTATGCATGTGCAGGTTAGAGCACTGTTATGATACTAACTTTACTTAATCTAAGAATACAAACTCCAACTGTGAAAGGTTTGTTATTGATTCATAACCGCACAAATTTTTTAATGCAACCACGACGGACGAAAACACGATTTAATGCATTGAATGAAACTAACAAGCTCCTATAAGAGTCCACTAATATTGAACTGACAGACATTTCTTACTAAGTACATGTGGAAATTAGCTTGAACTGACATTTAATTTCATAAGAAGAAAATGATGTCATTCTTAACGCATGGTTACAACAACGCAACTCATTTTGGACTCTGGCCTTTCTGTACATTTTCCAGGAAGGATGAGAAAATATGTGGACTGACAATTGTGAGACAAGAGTGGCACGTCGTTGCATCGGATAATCAGCAAGGAATATATAGATCTTTAGTTCTGCAGTATCAGAGTACATTTTAAAAGATTAAAATCTGAACTCAGTTTACCACGCTGAAACTCCGTCCCAAGAACGGGGAATAGGGGGAAGATTGTCATTGCGGTATCAAAATCAGTAGTAAACCTTTCGTGAAAAACGTGGCTTTACATGGTTTAGGCAAGTATAAGCTTGAATGCCGGACGACCTCCTGCATTCCGTATAAGTTGCATGAAGGTCAAAAAATGGTGTATTTTTTCTCTCAGCAATTTTTTTCTGGTTTCCCAGTCAGTGAAATCCATACTCCCTAATATCCTGCCAGTTACCGCAGTTGCTTTCATACATCCGTTGAATTTGTGTAGCAGCTCTATATTTTCCTCACTCAGCCGCTATCTCAGCTGGCAGCTTTAAATTCCCAAGTACACGCACTTTTATATGGTAGTAATAGTAGAATTTTCCAGATAACTATGAGAAGCCCTACCAGAGCTACAAACGTCGATGTTGAAACCTATGTGACGCACATTGACAAATGACACAGAGCTGAAACTTCACACTTTACCATGCACAAAATAGTTATGCGTAATGCTTATCAACATCTACTACGAAAATAATACGGTGGATTCCATTGCATTAACATCTTACTTGACTCCAGTACAACACCAAAACTACTGATCATCAATAAAACTGTACGTATGACATTTACAAACCATTATTCCTCTCCATGCTATACGTCGCTGTGCGCTAAAACTCCAACCAGTAACACACGCAACCCCGGCTTTGCACCCCGTAGACAAAGCCTTTACTCCATCGAAGATGGTCTTGAATTGTTGTTTCTGTTCCTTGTAGATAATTGTTGTTTCCATCGTCATATTAAATGGGATTCAATATTACTTGTGCTTGCTCTGACAGTGGGACTTGAGGACTACGAACAGTTTGAAATTTATCTCTTAAGATTACTATAGGGTCACATTGATACAGCGTCGTGTGATTACTCCTTCAGCTAATTATAATTTGCTCTACGTGAATGAGAATCTTGTATGATGGGTTTTTCGGTCTCTGTCTTTTTTCTCCCGTAGATTGGTTCAGCCAATGCCAAACACAACAAATCTGAGACCTCAGTTTGAAACAAACTGTCTGAGAAACAGTTGGTACACTTCCTCGCACTTCTTTTCGTGCTCGTTGGTTCTCTCGCAGTCGTCTGTATAGCTTCCTCCCGTGCCTCTGCTCTCAGTCAGTCTACGCTCCCTGTTCGCTATCTCATAAAACGTTTCATATTTTTTCCTCAGTCACTAATGTAACTACCATCATAGCTGTAAAATTAATGGAGACATCAGGCTTATTCGCAGTCCCAGAACTTTTTGTTTTCAAATCTGAATCTTTGTATTCTTGAACTGATACGAATCTAATTGTAATAGATTTTGGGAAATTCTGTTACGTTCTTTGCGAAACTCTTTTCTAAAAATATCATGATTCTACGTGAGGCTTAGATTCATTTTCGTATTGTTGTAAATCGTATGTAGCTATTAAGGGCTGTCCATAAACTACATCATCAAAACATTCAGACAGGACCCATCCACACCCACTTACCACTAAATCACCATTGTATATTAAATGGGATAGCTGTACTCACTGGCTGACTCTCTATCATGACGTGATTTATGGACAGTCCCTAACATCCGTAAGGAGGGATATGATTCTTCAAGGCCATGACGCGCGATGAGATGTTTTTCTAAGCGAGCAAATCCTATCTTCTTGAACTCCAGGATCTTATTATGGCTTTTGAGTGTGATTCCCTAAATCAAGAGGGAACCTTTGCAGACTCGCTCCTTCGAAGCTGTTTCAGATTATGCCATAGGAAAATGGGAGGATTTCTGCAGTGGAAAAGTACGCATGTGCAAGGAAAAATGTTGATTACTCGATGAGGGGTTCGTTAATTAGAGTGGAAAATCGGGCACTATGGTGCAGAAATCCTTTAGTTTTGCTATGATATAAACTTTTCTCATCCTGGCACTTGGAAACTTGCACGACTCTGTTGATTTCACTTCCTAGCCCACAACTTTGAGCACGTTGTATTGTGAGAACCAGTTGCCAGTTCCCAACTATCCCGTGTGTTGCATTCATTGGCATGAACCTAAACATTCAAATCCTATCCTGGACTTCTCATATTGCTCTGCAGCGTAGCTAGTTGACCAACAAGCATGGCAACGGTTCCCGACTTAAGTGTGGTGTGATCACTAGCCTTTACTAACCCCGATTTTACTTTTAGGAGGTTCGGCAGGGACTGAAGCTTAAGATTTAGATAGATTCTGACTCTGATGACTAAGGTATTTAGATGGTATTGGGTTGAATGTGGTACCAAAAAGGGACTTTCCATTTGTCTAGTTTGCCAAAACATATTTACCACTGAATTATATGGCTGAGATTATGAGGCTATTTAAAGGCAGTTTCTGAATGGAGGATTAATAGTGATTATTAGCTCTTTAGTCGATTGAAGACAGTGGCCCTTTGCAACTGGACTGTTTTTGACCGTACAATGCTGGGGAGAACATATTTGGTGGCTGCGCATGTTAAAAGGCTTTGTAAGGTAAAATTAAGTTGGTAGACTCGTTAGTATTGGCTGGAAGGTAATTCTGTCATCCCCTACCAATATAATCCTTAGTACGAAAAGGATGCCAACTCATGCGACGAATACATCCAGAGGCATCCCTCTCCATGGGTTTGGAGGGTGGCAAAAAAAAATTGAATAACCCATTCTAAAAGTCAATACACAAAGTAGTGGTGTACACCTACGATTTTCTAGAGATTTGTTTAGTACTGACGAAGAACTTCACGACAACAAGATCTAATCAGAGTTGTTCTAAAAGTAGCAGGGTACAATTAATTACCTCAGCTCTTATTGTACGCACGCAACTCCTAAGTACTTATTACATGGCCGTTGATCATTATTATACGACGAAAAACTACTACTCATAGCGACATAGCTGCAGCTTGCGGCCCGAAAAACAAGTTTTAAAGAATTGTAGTACTTGGTAGGTTTTGAAACTGAGTTACAAAAGAGAGGCCGTAAATGTTACAAGAAACTATTATACTATTACGAGAGACGAAAGTGTTAAAGACATGAAAAATTAGTTTTATATGCAGAATGAATGCTAACATACATATATATGAAAAGACTAAAAAGTTATAACCGTTTATTTTTAGATGCGCTTATTGCGAAAGGCATTCTTTGATGATTTTTGATCAAGGAGGCTAAAAGGGCGAGTATTATGTGTCTGTCCCCTCCGACATCTTCTTCAACGCTAATCACACCTCTTCTCTCTTCCGTGCTCTAAAACTGATCGTCCTCTGTCTTCAGTAATCGTAACGACCGTGGCAATATCTGCCCTTTCGTCTAACACTGTTGTTCCAAGATGAAGTCCCCTTTGCATGTGCATGTGAGTTGTGTGTGTGTTTCTGCAGAGAAGTGCAACTAGTGATTTTGTGAAACGAAGACGCACGTGATCGACTCTCAAGTAGATGGAGTAAGTGAACACGCGTATATCTTTGGTCAGCAAGCCCCGAAGTAGTGGATTTCGCCTCTCGACTGAACAATATTGGTCGCCAGTATGCAGAGTCAAGGGGTGATTCCGGCTGATGAGTCATAGGATTCAGAACAATACTGTCGCACGTTACTTGTCGAGTAGCACGCCACCAGTCGGGCTCAAAGTTAGCTGCGATATTCTATTATTCTATACTCATATTGCTACTATAACATAGTTACTGTTCGTCCGTACGGTGAATTGTATGCGGTGTTAAGAAGTTTGTAACTTTACGTTCTGACAAGTATCAATTTATATTTCCGTTCTCTGTCATCCTCTTGCATGAGTCCTTATGATGCTGAGGGTAAAGAATTACATGAATTTGCACGTGTCAGAGTTTGAATAAGGTATCGTGCATAAATTGCGTAACGCCAAAATTTGAAGAAATGACCCACCACCTACTACAGTAACGCTTTTTTAAACATAGGCTTAAATGGACAGTAACGCGGCCTCTAGATGGACCACCCACCCCAAGCGCGTTACCTAATTTATGCACTCTACCTGGCCGCGTGTGCAGAGTAGAGGCTTGTGTGGTTGTGCGCGTAATGAATTTGTGGGACAGAGGCTTGGCTCCGGCAGGTGATATGTGTACCGTGTTGAACGGATTTTTTAAAAATAACCTGATACGGTACTGCAGTGATGATCAGCAAACGTGTCAACGATTATCAGTTTCCTGTCGACTGGGAATCTGTAATTTATATGTATGGTCAATAGTTTTGATTGTTACGATGATGATGATAATGCAACGATTATAATAATTTCTAGCGGGACAAAGACAGTTTGTGCTCCATATGTTCTATAACGCATTAATATTACTCCATTGTAATGTGTACTATGATTAGAGGATAATACGAACGCATTATTCCGTTCATTGCTATTTTTCGCCCAAAAGTTTTACATTCATTTGCTAAAAATTAGAATGGTTAAGCCACACAAAGATGAATGACACAATAGCATATAATTTTAAAATTTTAAAAAGCGTATATCGGTTTGAATTTTGATTGTATGCTCTTTTATTCTGTGCGAGGATCTCACACTTTTACTTGTTACTCCACTTACTTGCTGGAAACGATTCCCGCAGCCACTATTGGTTGACTGTGAGCGCCACGAAAAAGTGGGTAGAGAGGTAACTGATACAGCTAGACCTATAAATTTTAGCTAATTGAATTAAAAAAATGTCGCGTTGTTAAAATGAATAGTTAGTGGTATTATAGTTATTATAATAGAGATAGCGAGAAGCAACAGGATATGGCAGGAATAGTAACTGACGAATGAGCTTTGAAAGCTTGGGAACTCATCTGGAGAATTTCCTGTTCCAGTTCCACTGTAAGTTTATTAGTATCTCAAGAATATTAGCTCGTACATAGTCTATCTTTAACGAGATAATTGCACAGTATGACGATGTCGTCATGACGTGTAAAAAAATATATTATAAAAATAAGCGAGGGTCGGATAGAAAACAAATGATGAGAGTCTCACGCGTACTATCCCACTCATGGATTTACTCTACGAAATTGTCCATTGACAGGCAGGTAGACAGTCACGTGTTGAGATTTTATAGTCCAAGTCCCGGTAGTCCTCTATTCACAATACAAGTAGGTCTGAAACAAAAGGGAAGAGTACATTCTAGGGACGGAAGTCTTCGCCCTTGGCCAGTCACACTGATGTACGCGTTAGTAATGTGGAAAAGAACAAGTGCAAAAAAGTCCGCCTGGCCCAACCGCCTTGGCTTGGCCTCTGTAATCATTGAATTGAAAGGATAAATAGATGAAAATTATAATAACTACTGCGGTGGAGTGCAGGTTGTATTCGCATATTGTAGTAGACACATTATATGATTATTATTGTTCTCGCTGTTTGTCTTTCTCTAGCATTGAAAATTAGGAATTTTAACAACATGTAATTGTACATCAAAGAACCGGCTATCACATTGGGAATAATTATGCAGAATATTAATTCCAAGACGTGAGCGATAATGGAAGAGGATGAGAAAATGATGGTCAAGTATAAGTGGGAGAAATCTATTTAAAATTTGTTACTAAAATTTCCCACAGAAAAACGTTTGCAGACTAATCCGAGTTGTGGAACAACAGGCGAGTGATAAAAAAGGCTATAGAGAACACTATGAAATAGGATTTATTCATACCGAACGAACAGGAAGGACGCGTTTCTAAGAAACCGATAGTAAGTGTTACAGTGTTATGAATAATTCACCTAAGACGACAAAAATCATCATGTATAATAAAACAAGAAAATCTGATAGTATGACCAACAAGATCCTTGCCCTTAATCAGCATGCGTACGAACAACTCCAAATAGGTGTAGTCATGCTGCTCAAGTGCATTCACTTGCATTTTGCGAGAGCCGTTTTTGCAGTTTCTGATGTAACCTTACAGGCTCACGTACATGAATTAATCGCTACCTCGTTACACCCTATATTCCATGTCGATGAAAGTGAATGGGTGTGCATCTTTGAGGAGATATGGTTTTCATCGTTCTTATTCCAAACTACATGAGTCAAAACTTCAAAGAGCTGCATTAACTTGCCATTACATTTCAATTAACAGCAAGAATAAAGGCCTCTCTCAGGAGCTTTTGTGCCATCACAGCGTAGCAACAAGGTGGACAGCAATGAAGTTCAAAATATGTGAGTGCTTGTGTTAAAATAGAAATCGCCTTCCGAGGGTCACGTCTCTCACAGATGAGCCTCTCACAAACTCGGACGGCTTCCTGATATTTGTAAAATTCTTTCAGTATGTTCGATTTGGTAAAGTTACACCCGCAGGTACTGCACGCCCAAGTAAGAGATTGTGACGCGCTAACTAGGGTGAACCTCTTGTCTTCCCGTTCAGATGAACCAGCCGTACAAAATGGGCACAAAAATTCTGTCGGCCTGTGAGGTGGTCGTGAAAGTTGTTCCAATATTATGTCTGACCAATTGTAAACACAAGCATTACAACTACAGTGGAATCCATATGCAGCTTGAAGCGTCTCTTGTCTTGTAGTTGTGTTTTCAGAATCTCCGTAGTGGGGCCCATAGGAAATGACCAGTTCCTCTCCCTTTTTCACAGGTTTTACAGTCACTATGGCACTAGTACCAAACTTATTCGCAGTTACTAAAACCGCATTGTGGTCGCACGAGTGATTTAGTAGGCTCATCGTTGGTAATACCCCAACGGCGAAATTTTTTAGCTCGAATTGGGCTTGCGGCTGCTGGGGCTCATTGTTTTCTATTACGCCATCCGAGTCAATTATCTCCTCAAAAGAAAATAGGTTTCGCCTGAACGTCTCAAAGTGATGCAGTATCAAGGAAGTAATGTAATCTTGGAAATGTTTCTTATGCTCATCTTCAATATTTGCATAAAAAGTTGAACTTTGTGCAAGAGTTCGTGACATTATGAGGGAAATCAGTACAAAATAATAACCCTCTTTTGGGTTAATATTTGACATTAAATGATACACGGTTTCATAAGAGCTGGGATCGTAAATGCCAGAGTGTGGGTCACATCCAGTAATATACTCATTGGAAACTGACTTCTTGGAGTTTTCAGTGATAAATCTTTTGTAGAGTTGATCTGGTCCGAGTTGACATATCAGTTTGAAGACAAGGTAAAAGTTGTGAAGCAGTGAGTCCTGCAGGTTACAGTGTAACTCCGGTAGGCACGGACACTCATAAGAATGGTACTTTTCCAATGCCTCATTTCGACATTCTTCGGTACAGTAAACAGCCTGCAATGATTAAGGAAAACTTATCTACCGCCCATTATTTGGAGATCATTTTGAGATTTTCACTTTCATGCTTCTTACAAACACGCAAGATATGCAAGGAATAGGGTGACGGCATTTCCGCAGGCAATGATGACAATGCTCCACGTCCCAATTGAGTGCATTTTCCAGTGCTGCGACAAAAGGCGTCTCCACTATAACCGTAGTCCCTGCACACGCACATTTATCAATCATTTCCTAAATAAATGCATATTTAAGAAATCTGAAGATGTGAGAGTAAGATAATGTGAATTGCAATGCTGTGTGAAAGTGAAAAAATTATATCAACCCATAAATATAGTTGAAAACTTTTTAGTTAAAATCAGTTACGAAACTTGCAAAACAAAGAGTCAAGATTCACTCAAAATATGCTGCTTCGTTTGTCTACGCGATCTATTTTTGAGTTCCAACATCTACCATTCATTTTCAAAGGAAGTGGAATCTCCTTGCTTACCTGGTGCAATATCTGAATCCACAACAATGTGTCTCCCACGACGCCAATCATGCATTAATTTGATTGTGTCAGCCGCTGCAGGTAAAAACATATTTGGTTCTTTAATAGTCAAGATTTGAGCTCTGCACGAACAAACGCCTCCTCCTTCAGCTCTGTCAAGCTCAACGCCTTTCCGACTCGCAGACATTTTTTCTGTGGCCTTTTTTTCATAGCGTTCTTTCTGCTTTATTAGCTCGGACACGCGCTCTTTCGAATAGAAATTGCGCAGAGCCAGTTCCGTGTCAATGACTGCCTCCTCCATTAATTGCAATTCCATGAGGGCTACTGAGCGACAAGCGTAGGCCAGGCCCAGTTCTGGCCCCTCCGCCGGAGCAAAGAGGAGTGCCATGGAGTAAAGTCGGAGGGCTGCTGGGATCCTCTTTTCATCCCTGGCTTCATTCCCCAGCTGACGGAAGAGGGAAGATATCTGGCTGCTTTTGGAGTATTCTTGAATGTGAAAAATTTAAAACATCTAATTAAGCGCATACCAGTTTCATTTTACGCAACTTCCGCTAAGTCTAGACGGTCTCTAGCATTTGCAATTTTGGATGTAATTGCAAACCTCAGGAGATACGCACTGCGCCGGTGAGCCAAACAAACAGACCCTATTATACTTCTAGGGATGCTCACTTATGCGTGTAAAATGCGTAGGCTGCACGCATATGAGGCTTTACCACGCCATGCAGTGCGCCACCAAATCCGGTGCGGACTTAATTCACAAAGTTTACACTTGTTGATTCAAAACTTTGCTGCTCCGCAATCTCAACTACAGAGTAGATCACTACATTAATATTAGAAGAATCATGTGAGGGGTTACAAATATCTGTTTAAACTGGTTTCGTGATATGTAAGTCAATTTTGCCGTCTATATATTCGGTTTCCCAGCATTTCCAAAATTTATGAAAGTACTACGTAACTACATTCTGTATTACACGGAATAATCTTGCGACCAGTCAACTTAATTGGATTGTTATGTTCAAATCATTGTTCTCATTATCACTGGACGAACGGCACAGAGTTTTGCCGCAGCGTGGATTACCACTCTGATGGTAAAAAACTTCAGGAACAAAATAAATATTCTAACTCTCAGAACTTCTTTACTGTCTATTACTTGTCCAATTCAGAGACCGTCTGCAAATAATCACCGCTGGCATGACTTACGCCGTAAAAGTTATACGTTAGGTCTGGAAGTATCAGCCTTGCGGTCGTAAGTGGACCACTGCGCCCTGTCTGTGGTAACTGTTAAATCTCACCGTACTAAACTAATAATGTGGTGTAGATTTCTGGTAAGGGACCACATGTTCTTAAGTTGATAAGTCCATCTAAGAGGTAAAATTAAAAAAAATTGCCACGGTGTGGGAACCTCGATGACATGAATTCCTCAGTTCATAATGCCAATTATTGTACATACCGTTGAAACCACACTGGTGACAATCATTCTTTCAATAAACATTTTCACTCACCGCGAAATACCACTGCACCGCTGCTAACAGATATGCAACTTCATGTACCGAATTGGTGATAGGGAACAGTTGGGTCTTTCACGACCTGACTAATATGTGACTAACTGTAGTATATTGGGTTACTGTAATACTGATTACTTACTACAGATACCCGAATAATTTTTCTTACATTGGTTTTGTGGACAATTACTTTACCTTTTCGGGACGTTGATCTACAAATGTCGGTTGCAACGAATATTTTAAATTAATTTTTCAGAGCAGGTTCTCTTAGACAAGGACATTTTTCCAGGGGAAAAATTCAAGTAATATCTAAAAATGTTTAATCTCAAGTTTGGTGGGAAATATAAAGTTTTTAATCATGGGCACGGTAAAAAACTGGTTAGACTCCTATCAGTAATTCTTCTGCTTCATATGTCAAAAGTTTGGTTAGCATTGTGCAAACGCTTCTCTGAACCGCCAACTTCGGGAGAAAGGGAAAAACAAGATAAACCTATTGATAGACACTATGAAATTCCAACCTCATGATTCAGCGTGGAAAATGCGTGAAACCATTTGATCCGCTATAACTACTCTGTGGCCACTCAGCGTGTCATACCAAATCTTACATGTAAATCATGTTTCAACCCCACAATAAATTTAATTAGCTACTGCAACAGCGATCACTCACTCTTTGCAATTTCAGGGTCAAGTTTTGTCCACTTAAAATACCGTGAGACCACGGCCACTCTGTCTGCGTTTCCTTGGCAGCGGAAAAGGTCTTGGAGGAACTCAGCGGTTGAGGCTTTCTCATTAACACTCCTCAAATAATTCGTACAAATGAATGATTTATTTGAATTCTCTTGATTCCTGCGTACGGAAAGTAATTTTTCACACTCCTCCCGCACAGTCTCCATTTCTCAGTGCGGACCTTTGAAAAGATTCAACAAACGACTTTAGCTGGTAACTTGTTTTGCACAGTGTGTCAACCCACCCACCAAGTCAAAACTGAATCGAATCAACTCCCAAACCTGGGATTTCATCCTATTGTCTGAACCAGTTAATTAAGCATCATCATCTGGTTCAAACAAACATTTCAGTGGCATTACATTGATTAAATACCCCACATTCTTGGATTGAAATCGATCGAGCCAGTTGGAAGATGTCGTAAGAACTTCAATCGCTGTGGAACTGCACTTGAGTCCACTCGGGGATTTAATCGCTCAACTTAGAAGAAATTTCACATCAACATTGCCAATATCGTATGAACAAGGTCAAGGTCAATGAAATAAACATATATGCACACTGTTGCTACAATTATCA
>WJFA01001756.1:0-19271 GCA_009870155.1 Pseudobourletiella spinata
TTTCTCTCTCTCTCTCTCTCTCTCTCTCTCTCTCTCTCTCTCTCTCTCTCTCTCTCTCTCTCTCTCTCTCTCTCTCTCTCAGCCTCATTGGCCGAGAGGATATGGCGGTAACTAATGTGAGCTCATCATTTATCAGTTATTACTATTATCAAGGATCCTAACCATGGACGCGTCATGCTGGAAAGGAGGCGGAGCCATTTGAGCCCACGTTCTGCGCAAACTTGTTGTGGTCGGCTAGATAATTGAAGCGGAACAGACTGGATTTAACGGAGTAATAAATGCGAAAATGATTGGTTTTGAACCAAGGCCGACTTCGGGGCAGCTACAGTTTAGTATGTGCGTAAGCTCTTCTTCATAAGATGGAAAGATTCGAAGAGTTTCTTTCAGCGTTAGGTAGGATTCATGGCGGTTATAATGATAGGAGTAATAATAGCATACAGTACTGATGATCGACTGAGAGATTAACGTTATGAGTGGGAAATGAGGTGCTGGGAATGATTTACGGAGCATATAGTTGCATACAGTTTTGCATGATCTAATGTATCCGAAATGACATCCCTTTGCGTCCAAATGTTCTAACTCACGCGCATGTCCATACTAAATAGTAAATGGAAGTACTGTGGGTTAAGGAGACCATCTTGTTCTGATTCGAGGAAAACAGTAATAAAATTTGAATTTCATCCGTGACGAAATTGGATGTCCTTACGTTGATGCCTATTCTGCTGGTTGTACCCACTTTCTTATGTGTTACCAGGGTGTGGTGGGCGACTTTCGCGGCAGGGCATGTGAGGTGAATTCGCTCCAGAAAGTTCCAGAGCGGATCCATCTGCTTCTTGAAATCCTCGAAGTTTCCGCGACCGTTTTCTTGGTAGCCGGGAACTTATACTAAATGATCTTGCTCCGAGAACACTACAAGGAGTGTGTAAAGCGTGTTGCTGCTCTCTGCTGTTGCTGAATCCAAAACGCACTGGCTGAGATGGTGGGCGTACCATTATCGTTAATGTGTACTGTGTTGTTTCGTACATGTGTCCCAAATTGTACGCCGAGCTCATGATGGTATTGTGATGATTATTGCTACTGTTATTGTTGTTGTTATTGTTGTTATCGGTGGCGGTGCGGTGGTGTGGTGACATGAATAGAAAAAGTTGTCTATATGTGTGCATTGTTTTTGCCTTGCAGATTACGTAAACGGAGGAGAGCTTTTTACGCATTTATACCAGAGAGAACGCTTCACGGAGTCTCAAGTACGAATCTATATTGGGGAAATTGTCCTCGCCCTCGAGCATTTGCATAAGGTCAGTCCACATGCCATCAGCCTTATATACTGCTTCCCAACATGCTTTTGCCTTACTTTATCCCCTGTACTATTAATGAAGAGAAGTCCTTTTCTGCTGGGAAAAAGAGCAAGTCATACGCTTTGCGTCGTATGCTGTAACTATGACATATGCATGCGATATACGTTACAGGTGGTAGTAGCCGACGTGTACTAAGAATGCACTATAGGAACCTACCGTGAGTTAGTCTCACAGACTCTTTCAGTAGGCTCTTACTACTGTACCCTTTACTACACATGAGTGTGTAGTTTACTGAAAATTATGTACACTTTTGTTCAGTATATGTAAGTACTCCGTCGCTTTCTGCATTTGACATTGATGACAGTTTGAAATCCAAGCTCTGCACGCGGCTGACTTGAATGATAGTTACCGCTCCTCTAAACTGACACTTCAGCTTGATTCGCAGCAAACGGTTTTACTCTTGTTATATTTATACACCTGTTGGGTATAGCTACATTCCAACTGGTCTAGAGGAGCAAAAATTCCATTTAAAAAGCAGTTGTAGTGTCTCTAGTGTGATCGTAAAGGAGTTGCGTCAGAACAGATCAAGATGCTATTCTCTATACAGTCTGACCTTAAAGTTTTCTGCTGTCTTTCCTCTAAGCAGTATTTAATAACTAGTCAAGATTCTTGGGAGAACATAATATACCGGTCAGACGTCCTTCGAGCAGGTTGTTGTAGGATATCGAGCAGGTTTATCTGTACAGGTCTGCGTTTCAATTTTTGCCTACAAGCCGTTTTTGGGTTTAAGTCTTGAAAACTTTTAATTTTAGCTGTGGTAGACCTTGACCAGGTTCTAGCAATCAGCTGTTAAAATCTGACCCCTTTCTTGTCTCTATTTTTGTCTGAAATGAGGAAAAGGTTAGCTTTGGCACAACAATTTTTTACAACAGTGAACGCATTTGTGGAGTAGTAAAAATTTACTATAATGGCAAATAAATGCCACTCCGTTCCACGGAATTAGCTTACTGTGGGAGTAGGATGCCGCTGTGTTTGGACCGGAGTTTTGACTCAACAAGGAAAATCGGTTGAGAAAATGAGCGAGGCAATCCTATTGTTTATTTTACTTTACGGTTTCCCCTTGGATCCTCCAAATTTCCCTTTGGATTACCAGAATTGAATGACGCTACAGAGATAATAATTGTGCGGTGTAATCCGTCCTCAAGGTCAGTGAGGGCTGTACGAAAGAGAGGCCCTGAATAACATTCCGTGACTTTAGAGCTGTTATGGCCCATGACTGAAGTGACAGTAACCAGCGGGAATAAGTCATAACTCGTGGAAAAAGTCGTTTCGGGTTATAGGTAGGAATTATCCTTGCTTTATGCAATGATAATTATGTGTACAGTGGGCAGTATTATTCCGAAAATCGTCCGGTTCCCAGCAAATAAAGTCGATGAGTGCTTTAATGTGGGTCCAGCAGCTGGTATATCGGCATGTCCGTGTTGACCTTCGAACACATAAAGGAGAGAACCGTTCATTTTCCTTGGAGAAGAACTGAGGAAACCTTGGTTAGAAGTATAAGCGGCCCTAGAACAGCTGTTCTTGTTGTTACTACTAGCACTTGCTCTTGCTTTCTGCCAAACCCCGCTGTTATCCTGATCTCGCGCACTCTTTGTATCCCTGATTAGGGCATTTATTGGGTTCATTCCCATGTTATTTAGTAGTATAATGACGATTTTCCTCCTTCCCTATAATCCTCTGTCATATAGTTGGGGTCAATAAGCCTAGTAAGGAAGATGTGGTGTGGATGATGTGTGTACATGATCAATCATAAGCTGTATAATAAACAGGAGCGAGGATCCTGCATCCGGAGCTCGTTGTGAATGCGTAGTATGTTCCTCGTAGTAATAGTGCATAGTATATGATGAGAGATTCGTGCGTCCCACTGTCCGCGCCAATGGTTCACCTCTAGCTGTCATTGCGATATATTTGCTCGCAGTTTTTGCCACAACTTGGGTTCGCGAGCTTGAGGGATGTACTTGCAGCTGATCTTTTCCTCAACCCCAGCAACACGCCCTCATAGAGCAGAAAGGTGGAGATTCTAATGATCACGGGGGTTTTTTATAGTCTTTAAAAACCGTAAAAATCAGAAAAAAGAGTAATAACAACGTAAGAATATTCCATTGGTGCAATGGAGTGGCTGACTGATCGCCTTATTCTACTCTAGTCTTTTGCCTCTCATGTGCCCAGGGCGTTCCACTGCACTTTAAGCTGAGCAAGTGTTTCTGAACTTTCTCGCTCTCTAACATTGCCCACTCGTGCAGGAGGTGGGCTGACATATGAATCTGCAGTTTGAAGGTAACTTTTTAGGAATGGCAACAGTAGTAGTGGTGGGGATGAGTTGTTGCCGTACAGAACTCCAATCGTGTGCGAGGCAGGTGCATAAGGATTGTTTGGGTGCAGATCCGGTGAGGCGGATTTGTAGTAATATTATGGTTATGTCCTCCCTGTAATAAGACGTCGGTATTCTCAAGGACCTCGTAAGTCATGGCGTACATGGCGTGGCTTAGCACAGTAGCATGGTTTTCCGCTAAATATACCATTGTAAGCCAAGTTTTGCTCTCAAACTTCTCGTTTGTAGCTTGTCCCCAGAGATTTTCGTGTGGACACTTGGTTCGTTGTCAGAACTGTTTTGAATATTTTGTGAGCCCGTGCTGCCACAGAAGTTGTATTGTGAACTGCCTAAGTACAGACTTGTTCAACTCAGCATGACTTTTATTTTGGGGCTAGGAACTAAAAGTGTATAGTTTGAATCTGTAAGATGGCGTTGGAGAGAAATTATATGCGGTTCCTTTGTATATACAAAATACTGGTAGGCGAGGGGGCCATAAGGGTGGCAGTGATGGGGGGACTTGGTGAGAGAAGTTGAAAACAGTTGTTTACAGAGATTGCACCATGATACCTTGTAGACTCGATGTCAGTTTGTGATGTTTTGACTTTTGCAAACGTGGATTGGCAAGCTATTCGGGAACCGTGGCGGCAGTTGTGGCTATGGCTGAAATGAATGCAGTTATCGTGGTTGAGGGTTCTGAGTTCTCCATATGATTTTGCCTCTGCCTGTGCCTCTGTAAAAATTACTGTGAATATAATAATGAAATGAGGGTTCGTGCTGCTGACGTATGTACACGAACACAATAACAAACTTTGGAGGTGTTTTGAGCTAAGGGGGAACAAACAGTAGGAGAGGCGAATTTATCTTTCGACCTTGGCTTGGTCTTGAGACCTTGGACAGAGACCTTTATCGGCCATTTGACTTTTTCCAATGGAAACAGAGACGGGATCGTGCGTACACGCTGCTGATTGGTACACGTTCCCTGTCTGTGGGTGTATGTCATTATTACTGGCTGGACGTTCAGGAAGAGTGTGGGGGTCTGTGCTCATCGCTTAAGCACATTTATTTTCTTGGCAGCGCCCGTTATTTAAACTTTTGTGGTGGATCTGAGTCCAGGGATTTTCATACGATTTTTTAATTGAGTCATCCATAACGTTAGCCGAATCCCGGAAGAATTGCTAAAGAAGGAAAGTACGTGTGACGGATCGGGCTGGAGTATGTTGGAAAATATGTGCTCGAATGATATCAATATGTAGGGCAATACATTTTAGCATCCTAATTTAGCCTGGTAATTTGCCAGGAGGATATGAGTTGAGAGTATAAAGTGATCCAGCAGAGCATAGGATGTTTGCAGGCGGGTTATGTAACTGTTGCTTATTACACAGCACAGTAGTGACATTGACTAGTGGGAGTACATGCGAAGCGGAGACAAGCATGAGTTGGGAGATGGCTCATCCTCCGGCACAGTAAGAGTTGTTCATCATTAATCTTGGCCAACCTCGGTGGGATTTGCACATAAGATAGAAGGAGTAGGAAGTCCTTTTGACATATTGGAGGCTTGCAGTAGTTGTTATATGAACCACCATCCTTGACTGAGCCTCTTCAAAGGGCGAACGGCCGAGGCGGTTGTGACTGAATAAGTTCCTTCCGTCGTCACACTGTCAGTATTCTGGGGAAATTATACGGCCATAAAGGATGACATATAGGGACAATGAAAGGAGGGTTTTGGACAGGTTATTTTTCCTCACCGATATTCCACCCGCCTACCCTTCCTTTCCCTTCCCGCACTTTATCACCCGGGTTAACGTGAAGGAATGAGTGACGCGAGGGAATGGATGACTTAGCCATAGTTGTAGTAACTCCACTGTTCCGGCTTGAAGGAGGAGGAGTGCTCCGCACCAGGATTGTTCTGGAGGAGTCAATACCCTTAGTGCTCGTGTTTTCCCCTCGCTTTCTGCCGTGAAGATGGAATCATGAAGCGAGATAGCTGCATCACTCACTCTACTATTACAACTGCGCTATTGCGCCGACTACATTCCACCAAATTTGTTTTTATTGCGACTATATGTAAAGTGGAGTGGAAGGCGGTGAACTCGAAACCGGGAGGGCAAAGTGTGTGTCTGTAGTGTGCATCCATTGGTGAGTATGTTTGTGAGAGTGAGAGAGATTGAGGGAGAAAATAAGAATTTGTGTGGGTATGCAAGTAAATGCAATAGCATGCCTGAGGTTGTTGTTGAAAGCTCTCGAATTTTTCAGGCTTAGAATAATTGCCACGTTCTTTTTGCTTGGATTCGTAGTTCTGTTCCTTGACTTTACTATGAAAATGAGGTCCTTGAGTATTTCGCAGATTAATCCGCTCTTGTCTCCTATTTCATGATCATTACGCCGTGGACTAGAGACAAAGAGTAGGGGGACAGAGATACTGGTTGATATCTCACTCTCAGGGTAGTTACCAAGCAATATGCGACTCACTCAGCGCACGATTCAGCCAGGTTTCAGGCAGTCGTCTAAGGTCATGTAGGTACGAGGAAAGGTCTCTCCTGTCGGGTTGATTTAACTTCTAACTGGTTGACGCGGATGTATCTGTCAAACGTGTTAGTAACCAGCGGTTGACATGAAAGCAGAACTGATACAGAGAACAGCTGCTGTACTGTCTTTAAATTTATACATCGTTGTATTTATCATGCATTGCATTGCGACTCGTAACTTACAGTCGGTTAGAACTACTCTTCGTTATTTTAATGAATGTAGGAGAGTTGTTCAGGATCTTCCAAAGGATTGGGTAGGCTAAAGTGAGCATTCTCATTATGATCACGACGGATAGGGACTGGCTGAATATGATTGCACTCAGAGTCAGGACGGAATGTTCTGACGGGCTTTCGCGATGTGCAGGAGTGTTTTAAGTGTTCTATCGTTTCACTCAGACGTGAATGATCCGCATGGTGCCCTTTTTGTGGTGCTAGACATGGTCATGACGGGAAAAAGTATGACGCTAATATGTAAGGATACAAGCTTCAAGTGTATTCACTTTAATATGGAGGATCGGAAATATTTTCTCCGCCTCTTTCAGTATCAGCCAGATCAGAAGTGATTGCATCATTTGAACGAGACATGATTAAGCGCAAGGTAAGTTGTGGACTGGGATGTAGGTTACA
Source organism: Pseudobourletiella spinata (assembly GCA_009870155.1). NCBI lineage: Eukaryota > Metazoa > Arthropoda > Collembola > Symphypleona > Bourletiellidae > Pseudobourletiella > Pseudobourletiella spinata. The sequence goes on from WJFA01001756.1 coordinate 6,822, forward strand.
GTTAATTAGACATTTATCAGGGTAAAAGTGATAATTGCCTCCGTGAGTGTGACGAGGTTTCCAGCGAGTGCATGCACTGATGTGCTAGGGAGCAAAATTGACTTTTTCCGTGACATTTCCTCCTTTTCTAACAACATGTTATTCCCTGCTGGTGATACGGAAAGCATTGATGACTGCAGCCAGTGTATATATGTGTGTGTGATGTGAGCTTGAGGTGATAATGTGTTTGTACTGTTGTGGTAATTAGTCCACAGGTTAATATGGTGACTTTTTCAGGGATCCACACACACCAAACACATTTACGATATAACTCTCAATAACACATGCATCAACCACTTGATTCACAAAGAGAATGAACAGGTGATGGGTAGAGGACGGTGGCGACGAGTGTAAAGCTTCTTTAAATGCATGTTTAAGTATCGTGGCAGTGAAGACTTTGAGCCGGTTCGTTGCCCCGTGGTGGGAAGGAAAACATCAAAATCTATTTTTCTTTCCTCTTTTACTATACTGGCGCATACGATACAGCCTTCGCCTTCATTGTGATAGTTCCAACTAAATCCACCTCTTGTGGCATTAGAGCGATTTCCATTGGAAGATTCTATACGTAGGTAGTACACATGCACATACACAAGGTTTCCAAAATTGAGGTCAGCTCCATTTATGTACACGCCACGCTATCAAATTTTGTCCCCCGCTTTTATTGGACTAGATCTAGAAGGGAAATGGCGACTGTAGAGTGATCTTGCCTTTGTTACGGTGAAATGTAACCTCTGGGATTTTTCCGTACAAATGGAATCTACGCATCATGTTTTTACTGATGTATCTACAGTTTGTCCCGCTCCCTTCCAAGTCCCCGGGTAGTTTGCACGAATCCATATATTGTTTCCAGCGCGGCGGTTGGCTTTAGCGCAGCAGAGCACAGCAGTAGCTACTACACACTATATTTTGGCTATGTCTGGGTGCTAGGAAAAGTCGTAGTGGTAAACTACCGCCCAACAATTTTTTATGTATGTCTATATATAACGTGTTTGTTATATATGCCCGAGGAACTAATGCAAAATCAGGTTGATGGAGGTAAATATTTGGAAACCTTAATGACTGAAGGAAGGGCTAAGTGAAGTTTAAGAGCGGAAATTTTATAGTTCAGCCCGTCTCGACAGCATTACGGAGCGTAAAACTAAGCTAAGCTCTTCAAGGTCCCTGCTGTGGTGGCCTGTCAATCAAGGCTTTGTCAGTCCCATCAATAGGCATTCGCAAGCTTTAGTATTGGTCAATATTTAGGTAGCCCTTGCTGGTTGGACAAGGTTATGCTATAAAGTACTGAATGAATTGATTCTGACAGTAGACCTTTGGATCAATTGAATTGCTTAGGTTGATGCTTACCATTGGCTGAGGCTATATCTTTATTGTAACTTCTGCGTAAGGTATAGTGAATGGAAATGTATATTACCGCCTGGAAGTGGTGTGATAATGAACTCAACCCGAAGCCTGAAAATAAACTGTGTATCGCATTTGCGGAATTAACTAGGAGTTGGTTGTAAAGATAAGTAAGGAATTTTGCGGACCATAATATAAGTTTTGGAATATTTTTATGTATTTTTCTAGCTGGGCATCATATACCGAGATATCAAGTTGGAAAACATTTTACTCGACTCTCAGGGTCATGTTGTTCTCACCGATTTTGGCCTTAGCAAAGAGTTTCTTCCTCATGAAAAGGTAAGTTTTGTTTTAACATCAAGATTTATTAATTGATGTGACTTGGGTCCTTATTACCACCTGAACTAAAAGCGAGATGGATGAATTCCTTAAAATACATTAAGATCTTAAGTCCAACTCAGGCCTTTTTTACGTAATACTCATTATTAAATGGCTTGATTATGGTTATTGAGCAACAGGACAACTTTTGTGAGGATACCATTAAATTTCGTAGAACTTTTTAAATGTTACTAGTTACCCTTTCAATCCGGAGGATAGCTATAACCAGGTATTATGTTAGCAGTAGTACATGTCCCTCTCCGGACATTGGGTTTGAAATTTATAAAATCCATCTAAATAATATAGACCCTACATGGATGTAGCGTACATTAGTATTGACAGCAGATTCATATACACAGAAATTGATTAAATTTTGCCAGACTTAATAAATAACCATTCTTATTATAGCCTGTTAATAAGTATGCTTATATAAGTTTGATTTGCTGGTATCGTTGAACTTTACTTTACACTTTGATGGCAGTGTCATATAGTAATTGAATGTGCTTGGTGAGTCTTGTAGACCCCATGGCTTTGTAGGGAAGGAGTGTCCATGTATTTCGTTATTCTACAACCCTATAGGGAGTGCCTGGTCGAGATCGATCGGTGCTGTGACAATGACCCGAAATTAAAGTGCAATGACAGTGAAGCGGGGCTGATGGATGGTAGGAGTGTAGGAGGGTCAAGAGATGTATGGAATTGATTGTGATTACTTTTTGCATTGCAGGAGCAGCGGACGTATTCCTTTTGTGGAACAATTGAGTACATGGCTCCGGAAGTGGTCAAAGGCGGCAATACGGGTCATGATATTGTGAGTTGTTTTTATTAGTTACAGGAAGTTCTACCTTGACGCGTGCCCGGCATGTGTGTGTAGGTGCAATTGCCCGTGTGTTTACCTTGTGAGAGGGAAGTTTTTTTGCGTAAATTCGACGCTTTCACCTCCTCAGTCCTGGTGCACTCATGGGCTCATAATTGTTTATAGCAGTATAGTGGGACGGTTATGCCAAAATTGAGCCGAGATTATGGAGGTAATTTGGAGGTTCAACCAATCAGCTTCGTTATTGCTCGAATGTTGTTTGATGTGCAAACTTCAGGGGAAATGCGCTCCCAGTTGTTATGATTAACGAGCAAACGAAGGTGGAGGTAGGTTATTTTAATATAACAGCCTGTTCAGCGTTCCGTACGTAAGTATGTGCACCTAATAGTGCCAGGTGTTGCCCGGGCGATACACGGTTTTCCCTACAGTGCAGTGTGCTAGCACATGAAGTGCATGACTTTGGCTTTTGACTTGGTTGTTGGATAAGGCAAGGTCATTCACTCTCATCTTTCCTTGCACTACTACTAGCAGCCAATTTGGTACATGTTCGATGAGCCAGGAAAGTACACCGCGGCATTGTACGTTACCGCCTTTGTGGGGTCAGTGGCTGGAAATGCGTGGCCTTGGAGGAACGTATTGAAGTGAAAGCTTTTTTTCTGTTCACAGGCGGTGGACTGGTGGAGTGTGGGTGTCCTAACCTATGAATTACTAACAGGAGCTTCACCTTTCACTGTTGAGGGTGAAAAGAACACGCAGCAGGAGATCTCGAGGTAAGGTCGCTGTTACTTTGAGAATGCGGGACCGGATGGGGTCACTAATTTGCACTCACAATCATGGCTCGTTAACATGGGGCAGTTTCAACAACCTTGTTGTCCCTAATCTTCCAGGCGAATACTCAAAATTGAGCCTCCAATTCCCGATGAGTTATCAACAAATGTTAAGGATTTCATCTCCAAACTTCTGGTCAAAGACCCCCGCCAGCGACTTGGCGGCGGACCGGGAGATGCCGAAGAAATCAAGTCTCATCCATTCTTCAAGGTTTTAAATTACTTTGGTTAATGGCATGTTTTGGGTCAGTTCCCATGTTTGAATTTAAGGTTTTTTTCTCGGTTATTATTGTTGATTAAATTAATTAGCAACTGACCTGATTGAACAGTATAAACCTAGGGCACTCGAAGGTATTGCTAATTGAATCGAGTAGGGGTTCATAGATTACTTGATTTTCATTGCAGGGTATTAACTGGAAAAACCTGGCTGAGAAGAAAGTACCTGCCCCCTTTGTTCCTCAAATACGGGATGAACTGGACGTGTCTAACTTTGCTGAAGAATTTACAAAAATGACCCCGACTGACTCACCTGCAATTGTTCCGCCTAATTTTGACAAAATATTCAAGGTACGGATAAGGAAGGAAATATTCGGTAGCGAGAGCTGTAGTGGAGGTGGATTTATTTTACCTCTGACTTTCACAGGGCTACTCATATGTTGCTCCGTCCGTAATGTTCAGTGACAATGTGATAACTGAAGAGATTTTGAGGCCTTCTAAATTAATCAGTTCCGCGCCTATTCCGGTAAGTTGAGTAAAAAGTCATTTCTTTTTAACCAGCGAGATATCCTCGTCGGTTCTAGATACTTTGTATTTCGGACAGACTCATGACGCTCTTCTGTGACGTATAATTATTGGTTGTCTCGTCAGGAGTCAACCAAACAAAGTGTTTGTTCTTTGTTCGATTGAGGCAATACTGAACCGACGAGGGGAACTGATTCGGATTTTGTTACTACGTAGCCAGTATGGTTCTGAACAGACGTAATTAATTTGTTATTTTTAGAAGTCACCGTTCTTTGACGCATATGACGTGGACGTCAGCAGCGGTATCTTGGGTGACGGTAGCTTCTCCGTATGCCGTCGTTGTGTGGAAAAATCGACAGGAAAAGAGTATGCCGTAAAAATCATCAGTCGCAAGGTTGATTCTTCCCGGGAAGTTGCTCTCTTACGCCTCTGCCAGTCTCATCCCAACATTGTCCACCTCCACCAAGTTTTTCACGACGAGGTAAATACGCGCATTATGTCTGGGAACATGACTAGATTCAATTTCTTGTGTGATGCGGGTGACCAACCACACTATGACTATCGTACATACAGTGTAGTTGAACAGAATGAAATTCCGTCGCGTTGTGAGGCTTTCTTACTTTTTCTTCCAAACTCCTGAATATTAGACGCAGTTCTGGATGCGTCCTCAGAATGCCCTTGTTAGGGGTACATGCGATTTGCTTTTCAGTGTCTTTCAATGAGTGAGGCACAGTAGCGAAGTAGTCGCTCAATGCTTATGGCTACGGTTTGACCTGAGACAACAGGTAAAAGGCATTCAGAGGAATCGCTCTGGGCAATTTTTTTTGCCACCCCTGTGAAGAGAAATGAAACTGCGTCATTGCGTGTCATCAGTACGGTTGGTCGTCATCTGTTTATGTTTGTTTAGTTTGAGCGGTTCTTATGGCTCGTAGTAACTGTTTTTCCATGAATGAACCCAGCCTTAGAAGTCTCCCAGCATAAGTATGACGTCAGAAGAAATACCTGGTACTAGTGGATTATAGCAGGGAAATCTCATGAATCGTTCTATCACCTCTGTAGGCTCACACGTACATAGTCTTGGAGTTGCTCCACGGGGGCGAACTGCTGGATAGAATAAGGAAAAAGGAGCGCTTCACCGAAGATGAAGCCAGTCAAATCATGCGGAAGCTTGTCAGTGCTATACATCATCTGCATTCCAAGAATATCGTTCATCGAGATCTTAAGCCAGAAGTAAGATGAATACCTTGATTTGTTGTGGGTGGAAAAGCTTTGTGTTCCACGTGTCTTTCGAATGATACTAAAAATTATCTTCTAACCAATTTTCTCAGAATCTTCTCTTTGTGGACGAAACTGAAGACTCGGAAATCAAAATTGTTGACTTTGGATTTGCAAGACTGAAACCGGACAAGGAGCAGACGATGAAGACTCCATGTTTTACTTTACATTATGCTGCCCCAGAGGTCTTACGGCAGGCTCTTGGGCAAGATGAAGAAGGCTATGATGAAAGCTGTGATATCTGGTCCCTTGGTGTTATTTTGGTAAGTTTACCTGGGTTTTGTGTTGCTCATTCTGTTTTTCGGTTTAACTGCTCAGCAAACAAGCTAAATTTCTTGAATGAAAATGAGCTTGTATTAGAAAAATGTTTGAATTAGAAACAGCTGTTTTAGATTTGTCACTATTTTTTGTGTGCCAGATATTCTAGTAAGATGAAAAGAAAGATTTTTAATTGGTAGTTCGAAGGATTAAAGGTAGACTAATTTTCTGGCCTTGACGATGTGAGAGGTTTTGAACCCATGGGGTGTTGAGGAAATCGATTGTTTTCGTAGTCGTAGCCTTGGGGGGGGGGTTATGCTGACAGTCCGAATTAGCGTTTTCATGAGAGCAGTGGCGGCTGGTTATGTGTCACAGTAGCGATTTTTACTCCTCGGATCGGAGCAGCCTTGACTGCAGTTTAATGAGTTTTATGTGTGAGCGCAATTTCCTTAAATTTTGTGATGTTCGGTCATGTTGTACCCACCGGAAGTATTCATTTTGGTACACCAAAACAAGCTCACAATAATTCTGATGAAATATTTTTTCTTCCAGTACACTATGTTGTCCGGGCGAGCCCCGTTTCAAGCTCGAAGTCGAGACGACAGTGCCGCGGCAATAATGGCTAGAATCAAGGGTGGACAATTCGATTTCAATGGACCTGAATGGGAGCATGTTTCACCTCAAGCTAAGAATGTCACAAAGGGTAAGAATTCACTTTTGCGTCAAACATGAAGCATTTTAAAAAAGGTATAGTCGAAGCTGTATCTCTGACAGAGAGGTTGAAATTAAATCCCAACCTCTCCGGATGGGAGATTTTGGATTTGGACTGCGTTAAAGATATTGCGTAGTTCCGGGCATATGAACAAAACCATGGAATAGCGTGCAGTATGACATGACTAAAAACAAAAACTTACCATGTTGGAGGGCACCGGGTGTACGGGATTCTGCGGTGATATAAAAACGACTCTCATATCGGAAATTCGCATAAATTATATTGCGGAAAATGCAAAGGCAATACGTATTGAGCATCTAGCGTGTAATAACTTAAGTTGTTGTCATTGGAAATTTATGTAGATGATTTTCCCTATAATTAGGAATGCTGACTGTTGATCCGGCAAAACGACTGAGAATGGAAGACTTACTTGACAATGCCTGGTTGGAAGGTGGGATGGGAGGACTGTTAGCTACGCCGGGAATGTTGAATCGAAGCCGTGGAGCTAAACAGGCGGTGACTCAGACCTTCAATGCTTTCCACATGGCTCACAAACAAGGATTCAGACTTCAAGTAATAGGAGTTACCTTTAATGATCAATACAAATAATTAACTTGATGTTTGCCAAAACTTATTACACCCGAAAATGAAAGTTTATGTGTTTGGATGAGTCATAATTTCATTTTATTTGAAAGGACGTAGCGACAGCGAGACTTGCTCAACGACGTAAAATGAAAAAATCGACTGACGGCCGCTCTTCCTCATCCAGTAACTTCTCGTCAACATCATCAGGTTAGAATATTTGGATTTGTTGTCAACGACTATTTTTTGAAGTGAAACTGATTGAGCTCGCTCAATTTTTAGGAGGCTCGTGCGCAGCAAGTAAGAGTTCCCTCGGCTCCTCTTCCCTCTCAAAACGGAGCTCGGTGGAAAACGACAGGAATTTTTTTAATTTCGGGGAAGCTCGTGTTCAGGAGTACCTCTCATCGCTACCTGAAGAGAATACTAGCCTAAGTAGCAACAACAGTTCAAGTCATAGTGGTTCTAATCCTACTTCCGCCTCTGCCCTGTCCATAGCCTCGTGCGTAACCCACCCCGCCGTGCCGGGACCGCGGTCAACGACAATTTCTACTGCTTCCTCTTCCTCATCCACAGCTATCTCAACTGCCTCCACATCAGCTATGATTCTTTCAACAGATATTTCCGTTCCTATGGAAATCGATTACGGGGATCCACCTGTGCTGTACAAGCTTCACGCTCCACCAGTGCAGCAAGTCCGGGAAGTTGCTATTCCCGCTCCTCATCACTCTTCCAGTCATCAAGTCCCCCCACTTTTGTCTCCGTTCCACAAGTATGAACCGATCATGACGAGGTCGCGGAAGCGGAGGATTGATAACCAAGCTTATTATCGTGGTGGTGTTTCCCGAGGGACGACGTGTTCCACGGGAATTTGCCGCCCAGGGGTCTTCCCTTGCTCGGGGAACGGGAACCCTGGTCCAATTAATCTGGTCCTGGCTAGTGGCAATATTAATTGTAGCAGTAGTACTGGTAGTCATGGCGGCAGAAGCACTAGGTTCGGAATGTCGGACGTAGCCGCCACGTCCATGGAGACAGAACCAATCAAATTTGACGAATCAAATATACCGGGGACGAAATCCAAGCGTAGGAAAGTTAAACTCATTATGTGATAAAATGATAAAAAAATAGTTAATGGTTTTTACAAACGTTTTCTGGGGTGCACACAAAGTGTAGATAACAGCCATGGCAGTCGTTTCACTGTAAGTAGTAGGGATATGATGCAAGTTGTATGGAAAGCACAGTAAAACTCCACCCGGCGTACTTCTATCACTTATAGGCGTACTCTTACAGAAGATGTCATGGAAGAATATGTGATTGTGACACGTATATAAATATATAAATATTATAAAGATTTTATATTTTTAATCAAAGAATCTAATACACTTATTTAGCTAAAATATGTTATCGACAATTAGTTCATTTTGTTTTGCCTTTGTACGCGAACATTACTATACCGCAGTGTTTTGTAAATCGGAAAATGTTAGTATTCTTAGCAAGTAAGAAACGCGCAGTAATTTTACATTCGTACCTCGAAACATTTTGCATGAAAGGAAAACAATTCCAAGTTCGGTTGCGAAAGGATCCTACTTCAAAACTGCTTCTCCTTCCCCAGCTAACGGCTCGTGAGCAAGTGTGATGAAGAAACTAGGATTCCCGCAGAGTCAAATGATTTATAAGGAGAAGCCCTCAGAGATCAGCGTATCACGTAATCTGCAATATTTTTTACGTGATCTCCCCACATCATTATAATGCGTGGGTCCTCTCTAGGACTCACACAATAAGAAAATACTTTACACTATGTACTATCCCTAAATCGTAGCAAAATAGGTCTAAATACTGTCATTTGTAATTGTTAAGCTCTTAGAAATTAGTCGATAGTACGAGTCCTCTCGCTTATTGAATTGGTGAATTTTAGCAAAGGGGGGCGTAAGGAAGATATTGAGGTTAGTAGTATCGTTGAAGTAAAGAAATTGGCGGTATGAGAGTATATCTTTTGTAATAGCAGGAATTTGTGCAAGCCAACCGGAGCGGTCCAAGTTTCCCGTATTGTCCAAAAGCTGATAATGTTCGCACGGTTGTTGGAATACGTTACTGGTTGACGTCACCAGATTGTGTATCGGGCATTGCGGCTTCGATAATTAACGGAGTGTCTTTATGAAACCAACTTAATCATTTCATGTGAAAGTATAAGAATGGAGTGGACTGTGCTAGTGTGTTCACAAGGTTCCCCACTCGTATCCCAGACTTACCTAAGTGTAATTATAATATGGACTGGTCATTAGCTCGTCAAGAGTAGCCAGTTTTCAACGAATAAAGTGGAAAATCTAATTGCAATTGGAGTGGAATTGTGGAGCTGGATGAGAGACCCTAAAAGAGAAAATAAAATAATGTTTATTCTTGTGATAACATAGTTTTGTATGAATATGGCTAGGTTGTACTGTAGCGTGGAGGAAACTCAACGTTGTTGTGCAACGTGGGGGATTATGAATGACTATTATGCGTAATTTGAAGGTGCTTGGAGAGGCGGTTTATTTTCTGTACCTGATGAAGTTGCCAGTTCTTTTGGGTCGTATCTGTTGTGTTCCCTGAGATTGATTTAGTATCGCTTTTCGTACTAGCTGTGAGTGAAGTGGATGAAAGTACTTTCGTCTATTCCCTAAGTGTCTGGGACATGTTATAGATAACGACTAGCTTGTTGTACAAATACGGTTCAGAAGTTGAGTAGCAAGTAATCGTCACCTCGATAATTGTACTCCGTCTTTTGCGACAGTCTATATTAATGCGAGTCTTGCCCACCAGAATTGGAGCGCATGTAATGCTTGGAACACATTTGAAATATGCTTGGGTTTATTTATGTAGTAACAGTGGTAGAAGGGCAAAAAAAGCAGTCGTTAATACAGATGTCCTTGTGATCAGTGAAATAACCCTTCTAAAACGTGGAATTGCTTGAGAATACACGTTAAGATGAACTAATTGTGATGATAACGAAACTAGTGACTTGATGGTGCATGTATCAGTGTGTGGAATTCTGTGGTAATGCATTATTTTGTCATTTCAATCCGAAAACTTTGCTAAAAAGTGTCATGGCACTTGCTGCAGAATCGTTTTTGTTAAGTCCCACCACTGTACCAGAACTATAAATGGTACGCACATATTCCTTCGTGTGTGCTATCTGATACGAGATTTATTATAAATTTGTTCAGCTCATTCGAGTTGTAACGTGGTTGATCCTGATGAAAATATTGCACCATGTACCCCTTGGGTGTATGTACGAAAATCTTTGATGAAAGCTAAAATGCAATGGAAAGATGTTACAAGAAGATTTTGAATGTAAGCTTAAGTTGCAATACGTCTCCCAATCTTGGTTGGATCCGAAGAAAGTGAGAAGGAATACAGTGAGGGGCATCAAGTATCACATCGTGTTTGTCAAGGCGGTTGATATATCAGCCGCCTTGCGTGTTGTTATACTGCTCAAACTGTTCGTTCTAGCTCGCGTTTTAAGTGTAGTAAGCAGAGGAAATTTTGTTAATTATTGAGATTAATGCGGAGAGAATTGAATTGCGGTGGTGTTCCATTTATTGATCCTTGCAGTAGCGATTTTGGGTTTTTTCAAGTATTTGTTATGGGCCGTGATGAATAGTTTTGTATTTGACCTTATAGTAAGTACGTGTTTACCCACCGGCCACCCACTTCCACTTTCCTAGAGCCACTCTAGTTCTGATTGCATCTCTCAAGACCAACTTACCATCACTTTATTTCAACACGTGTGTTGCAACAATAATTAAGAAAGACTCGTTCAGTTTGATCTATATATACCTTACGACGAAGAAAGCGTCTTACTCGTTGTGTTTAGTCTGTAGCTAGTACTTACTTTGATTTAATTCATTTTACAGAATGCGATGACTTACCCGTTCAATAAAGCTGTAATGTTATAATAAAACAACTTTTGGGGTAGCAAGATTACGTCATTGTTCATCAGCAATCATCTCTGCAGCTTTGATGCCTTCGTTCGCAATGCTAAAAGGAAATCTTGAGATAACAGGCCAATGCGTTTTTTGTCTAGGTAACCGGTGTCCGTTTCTCATATTTCAAAGTTCACACCTACCTCCAGTGAAAGCTTGCCATTTCATACGCGTAGCTGCAACGATTCAATTTGGAGTGTTTTGACGAATATTGAGTTTTCAAACTGAGGATAAAAATTATAACATGACATGATCATTAGATTTATCACTAAAGCCCTGCTTGTAGCGCTGTTTTTATCGTTAGCTCTTCCTTTTGCTACAATAGCTATAGCTACATAGTTCGGAAACCTCTCTGGATTATTGTTTAAGGCAAATAGAGGTGAAACTAAATGCAATTTGCTTATATACCGTTTGCAGATGGTGGTAATCAACCCGGTACTAAATAATTAGCCTGTACTCTGACCTCCAACTTCTGGCAGCGCCTCGTTTGCGTTCTTGGATAAGTAAAGGTTTAGATGTGCTTTAAAGCATCATCTGGCATACAGTTAAATTGCAGCTAGGGCGTGCCTTTCGCTACGCTATTTTCGGTACGGTAGCTGTAAGCGACCTGCAAAAACTACCTGTTAAAGCGTCGACTATTCGTAAAGAGTGGGATGAGGATGCTCTTTCTGTAGAAAGAAGAGGCCAGCAAGGCTTAATCGTAATTTATAATTGTTTTTATTTTAATCTTTTCCTGGGCGAAATCACTCGGTCCCACCGACACGTCTTTTCCCTCTGGCCACGACATAACGACTCTCTCTGCTGCACACCCACGCTTCTCCAACGGCTAAAACCAACAGCCAAATCCACCATAGCGCGCGAGTATACACATGGGAATGCACGCTCACTCATGACAGAAGCGGTAGCGGTAGCGAGTAAATCGCTATTCGCTACCAAATTCTGGTAGCGAATTAAATTAGCTAACGCTACCGCTACCATGCTCCTTGAAAACCGCTACCACCGCCCGTAGCGAATTTTTAAAATCGTATTATCGGGATGCTGTTCGACGGAGCGGATGAATTTTGAATTTCCGGGCTCTAGGCTTGGTTTTCCTTCTTAATAGGAAGGTGAGGTAGGTTTATACGTCGAAACGGTTCGGGGCTAATACAGCACTACAACTCAACCCTAGGATATATTAACCCTAAAGTCTTTCGTCCAATGAACGCTTAGTTTCCAATGTTCAAAATTTAAATTTCACCGTATTAGTCGTGGGAAATTTCACATGGGCATTTTAATGCTCCCACGGAACCTCCCACTTGGTTTTTTCAAAATATTCACTTTGCAAAAACCAAGTAAAAAATGGTACAGAAGTAATGCTTTTTTTGTTGTATGGTCTGTTGTGCCGAAAAATCATAAGCCTTTCGCTACCAAAGCTGGTAGCGATAGCGATAGCGATTGAAGTTGCCGGTAGTTCCGCTACCCAAAGCTAGGTAGCGAAAAAGTAGCGGTAGCGAATTGGCTGGTAGCGAAAATAGCGATTTTGGTAGC
>WJFA01001757.1:0-19271 GCA_009870155.1 Pseudobourletiella spinata
CGAAGGGAGCCACACGTGTTCATACAATTGCCCCATTGCGTGGACACATCAACTCACTTCCCATCAACTTGTAAACTACCACCGCCTATGCGACTCCCTACAGATTTACACAAACGCACACGCACACACTTACATACACACACACACACACACACAAAATCACACGCAAACAAACACAGACTCACGTAAGTTCCACCTAAGAACTCCCAATTCTCAAGGGTAAATATTCCTGTGCTAGAAAAGTAAGGGATGAAATTGTATAAGGAGCCTTATTGGCTCCCCTTCACACTAGTAGTGGACCACAGAGCCGAGCTTATGGCCTCCCGTCACAGCTTTTCACCTTTTCTTTTAATTTTCGTTTTGGGAAGTCAAAGTCGGGAACAGACATTTCTTCTCACTCCGTGAGGAAATTAAATGGGATGATAATAAAAAATTTTTGGATATTATTACAGGAGTGAGCCAGCCAGGAGCGGTATAAGGGAACATTAAGGAGGCGTTCGTTTCCCATTGTGGCTGATACGCAGACAGAGACATACTCACACGCAGACGAAAAGATTCAATTGAGACTTTTTGGAGCGACAGCGTGGGCTAGATTCTCATTCTTAACTCCTATATGACGTCTCCTCTCCAACAACGGACCAGAAAGGATTTGGGAAGGGAGTGTGTAGTGTAGCGCAGTATAGTGAGGGAAAATAATCGTTTCTACCCACATGATTATTTCTGACAAAACCGTTTCAATTTATTAGATTGACATTCATAGCCTCCGTCGTCCTCGTCGTCGTCATCATTATGACTACCATTACCCCCCCACCTTAGTCAGTATTATTGTATGTACTCCTAGATGTACCTTGTACACTACTTATGATATAGGTAATACGGCTGCTGCCTGCCTCCGTGGGGACGGACGACTGTGCGGTTCTGGTGGTGGTGTGAAAGACGCGGTGCACTACCGCCCCTCCCAACCCTCCACATATTGTTCGCCCTGCTGAAAGGGTGAAGAATAAGATAGGATATTCCACGGATGGGTCATAAAACAAGTAAGTGGCTCAAGAAGAAAAAGAAGAGTGTCTTCTGTGTCGAGTCTTACTTTTTACAAGGGATAAAGATATATTTTATGTTCCGGACTCTCCCAAGTATATATATCTATATGACCTTTTCTCCCCTGCAATTCCAGGACGAGCTGGAGGAGGAACATAGAAGAGAAGAAGAAGATGAAGAAGAAAGGGCGCGTCTGTGGGTCAGAGCATCTCCTCCGCCCCTCCTAACATCCGCGCACATAACAGTAAAAAGAAAAAGAGTGAGGCTCCCCACATCCCAGGCACGCAGATATATTTCATCCCAAGATTCATTCAGAGTGGACGTCCAGTCAAAGGAATAATCCTCCTTAATTAGGGAGGAGATGACAGAATTAAAAATCTACTCCCTAATCTCCCCCCACCCCCCGTGCCAGGAGTACATGGTAGTCCAAATGGGGAAATATAAATGTGGGAAGCCGCAATATAAGGATCTCCGTCCGTCGGTCATGCGACCGCATCACTCACCGGCATTATTCCGTCCCTACCACATACCAAAAGCTCTCCCGACCGCCGCTACAAGATCCACCACAGGGACACACCTCAGCACTCCATTCACCCGGGGATTTTTATCCTGGGTTCCCATAGAAAATCTCAGCCTCTAAATGCGCGCTCCTCTATTATTCGCGCAAGTTTTTTTTAACCTTCCCCCCGCAAGACATGACTGAGACAAGAAGGATGGTATTTAGACTTTGTACTACATACAAGAAAAGCATAATATAAAAATTTCATTATTCTCAATCAATTGCAGGATTGTTAATGTGTGAGTGTCCGAGAGCCCAAGGCGTGTGGAGGAGTTTGTTCCCAGTTCATCTCGGTCAGGTCGTCATCGTCGTCCTCGTCCCGGCGGTCTTGGTGGATTCAAGATGACGACGACGATCGTGTGGAATTATTCAATAAAAACACCCATGAATATTTCCGTATAGGAGCCGTCCTCGTCGTCTCCCTACGGAGTACCTATAAGCTTACATGGAGACGGACAGCCTCGTCCACACCCTCTCAGCCTGGCAATCTAAATGTCAAGGGGAAACCGGCTACTGGTGTCAGCGAATCAGAATACGTCAAGAAGTTGTGGCCATTGTAAATTTTGATGTAAACGTCAAATTAAATGCATAATTCCCCTAATTTATTCCCGCTCCCCCATCCTCTCTCATGTCCGGCTCATACTTGCACTGACCACTGAACTGACTGAGTCAGTTCAGGCGGTGAGCTGGACAGAGAACTTTCTTCTTCTGAAATCAGCGAAGCCGTTATCCCCTCCTATGATCCTGTTGTATGATAATACGGTCGTAAAATAAAACTTTATAAATTCTCACAGACAGTCCCCGCATATGAGGTGTCATCCGTAGCTCATTTCTCCGTCTCCTGGGCTCGTCGTGGATGAGTGTAATATCTGTATGTGTGTGGGGATCAGAGGGACTGTGAGACGATGAGAAGGCGGTTAGAGTGAGTGGGTGAGTGTGAGTATGTGAAAAGCTTCGGTGTGAACTCATAGTGTGTGCTCCCAACTTAATTACATTTAATCTCTAGATTATTTTAAGGCCATCTTGGGTCTTGCTGCTATTGTAAAGGTTTGCCATTATGTATGCATTACATTTCATATACATATATAGCTCTGTATATTTTTAACATCTGGCTTGGACACACGCACCTCCAGAATCTCGTCACTAGTACTACTACTACCACCACTGCACTGCTACTACAACGTTTACAATTACTACACCAAGTGTGGAACAATTTGACAAATACTTACGAAAAACGAAGCCGGCGGTAGGGAGCAGACCGTATGGTAAGCCATGACACCAGATGGATGAGCTTGAGCTTTTCCTGGGATTTCGTCGCCACTCGTATCTCTATAATTGCAGAGCTTTTACGATGAGGATCGTTTCTGTCAAATACTCCCCATCCTCTCTCCCTCACTCAGTCAGTCAGTGGTAAATGCAGAGGCTGCTGTGAGTGAGGTGGGGACAATCCTTTCGTTTTCGTACCAAAGTGTGAACTTACATTGTTGTAACTTAACGTAGTTAATTACTGTGTGCATGCATGTATATGTAGCTCCTGATGTGTGGGAGCCGCGCGTACTCCGAGCACCACGGCGACGGACCCTGTCGTCCGCACGGATTAGCATCTCTGTAGAAAGGGTTAATTACTATTTGAGGAATTTGAACCCTCTCGGTCCGAAGGAGTTTGCTGTGTACTATAGGCAGCAAGTGTGGTGCTATCGGGTCAGAGTGGTGGGTGTACTTGGTGTGTTTCTGTATGTATGTGTGAGGGAAAACCTTGAGTGTTGATCCTACTCCTGATACGTATCATCATCATCCCTCAGCTCCACAGAATGAGAGGGAGTCATTGGATGGTTTGTAATTAAATATTCAAATTTAGCAGGTAATTAGCATTGTTCGTGGACAATTGATGAATTGCACCCTGTCAGTAGCCAGCCGCGATAGTGAGGAGGAGTGTGTGTTTGTTGTAGGGGTTATGCGATATGACTTGTTCTACAGTTAAATGTTATGCATGGGAAAAGTTACGATACTGCACGGCATGTCTTCTATTCTTTGCATTGGAGATTCCCGTGGGAAAGTTAACTTATGATCTGTTTACACTCGCCACTCATCGTCGTCCACGTCTTGCTCGACTCCGGTGGGGAGCCATTATTTTCGCACACATTCGCCCCCTGTCCCAATGTCCATAACGCTATGTCGCCCCCACGTCGTCTACAATTTGCACATTGGATAGCAATTCATGCAACACGAGTTATAGTGTGTGTTATGTGAGTGAGAGATCCCTTGAGTATGTTTGCACTTTGGATTTTTCTATGTATCTACTACGACACTTTTCAGGAGTTCGCGGGAATCCCCATTATTGGCAAACACATGGACAATTATGTACGGAATAGTCCTACAGCCTCCAAAGTACTCAATGGCTTTCACGGCCTTCGTGCCGTCTCCACAATGGACCACCGCAACCTGGGTGGTAGTTGCATGTATATAGTTAAACTCGTTGAAAAAAGCCATTGCCAGTGTGCTGATCCGGAACCTAGGTTCACAATTAATCATGTCCACTTTTTACCTTCAAAAGTTTTATTAATAAGCATATCTGACTCCCCATTTCTGTTTTTTCCCGGGGTGAATGAGTATTTTTTTGACTGAAAATTAGCGCCGTATTCAAATCTTGTCAGTGCAGACAGACACACTTGCTGCAACGGATGGATGGATACACTGGAGAATGGTATGTATGGACGGATCATATATGAGACATGAATCGGTACGGGATTACTGTGCCCGCATCTTCAGTGCATCCCCTCACAGTTAGTCAGTCACAGTTGATATTCAAATTCGTTTGTTTCACCCAGTCCCCCTTGTGGGGATCCCCATGGTGGAGGAATTCATATGGAAAATCCTCCGTTGCCTGGACAAACTCGCATAATTTTCTAATTAATTAACCTGCTTTTTCATATATATATAGTGTTCAGTGAGCTGCAGTGTATAGCCCGGGCTCCCCTTTCCTCTACCCACAGCCAGTATAATAATCGAAGGATGGTACTCTGTGAGTGAGCCTAATGAATCCATTAGTGGCTGACTTCCATACAGCACGACCAAGGACCATATATGAGGTTGAGCTAAGTTTTATAATAATCTTTTCTCGGAAGCGAAATTACTTGATTATGCTAATCAAGTGATGCGAATGATATTTTTTTCCCCAGCTTCAGTGAACTTTGAGTGAGTGTGGCAGAGGAGCAGGCTCTGGTGCTCCGTCCATCCGTGAGCCCCGAACGACCAAGAGGTTAATGATTCATCATCTTATCCCTTCATGTCCCCGATGAATATTATGAGATAAAAAGAGTCCTCCCAACCCTGTTTTTTCAACGTGGACGACGTCAGTGGAATAATAGTGGTGGTTGGTGGCGGTGCTGATGAGTTGTACTTTGGCTCACTTCTCGTAGCTGCTGGACTCAATTGATCGTCTTCAAGATTTTCCTTTCATTCCCCAGCCCGCTGTCGTCATCATCGTTGCGAATGAGTGGAGAAGAACGAAAAGGCGCGGCACGTACGTGCCTTCCCAACCGTATCACTCCCATCCATTCCATCTTCTGGCCGGTTGACCTGATGGTGGTGGGGCTTTTGCGGATATGCACTTGATGGATAGAATGATTCGATTGCCGCCGCCGCTGCCGCAGCCATCGTCGCTGTCGTCGTAGAATAAATGATAAAACGGACGACCCTGGGACACGCTCAATTTCAGTATCATTATAGAAGAGAGGCCCCACGTGACTTGTGGTGAACTGGGAGGAGGCCACATGATCCTTACTGACTCTACGTAGCTATGTGTTTTTGTGGTCGTCGTCGGAATGAGTTATCGCTTTGGAATGCTGGAAAGGAGGATTTGGGTGTCATTTAAATATATATAAATTTCATGTGAACTTTTGCTCCTTTGTCCATAGAGCTTGGCAGTGGAGGAGGACAGGACGGGGCTGCTCATGATGATGATGACGATGGCTGAACTTTCGGGACCTCATTTAACTTATCTGGATGCTCTTGAGGCCTGACGTTGACCCACCCTCAAGTGAGACAGTTCCACCATGTCGTCGTAGGAATGCCAATCAGTAGCCAGGAGAACCCTGCTGCCTACAAAATACATGGAAGATGATATTTGGCGGAGAGGGTGTGTGTGTGTGTGTGTTTGCGTGTGAGGAAATACGTCTCCGCCTATAGTCCCCGCACTGACACGGACTGAGTGACTGACACCCGAGGTCAAGGTATCAGGTTACGATATGTAATCCCTACATGATTTCACGTCTCTCACTGCTGTTGTGTAGTGGAAAATCTAAGGAAGATTTCTCAAAATTTTTGGCAGGGTCTCCAAAGCAGCACAACTCTCATGGCGGTGGCAGCTACAGCATAATAGATGAGTTGAAAAATGAAGTGTAGTGTGATCCCAAGGAGTGCGGATCCATCCGTCCGTCCGTCCATCCGGCAAGCCCAACTGAGTGACACCTTCTGCGTGGGTCTTGGCAGCTGAGAAGAGTTATACGTGGTGATGCGTGGGCGGGCGAACTCGGGGAACGGCGACGACGACGACGACCACCACCACTACCACCACTTGCAGCAGCACTACCGTAAAGAGCTGGCCCTCCGTATTTCAGGCAATTAATGAGATGGATTGATTGAAAAGGAGAGACTCACACTCGGAGAGGTGAGAGGGGTTGCCATCCTTGTTTGGACGGCGGAGCTTGGTAGCCACTCAGGCTGTAGCTGTGAGCACCAACTTGACGGCGGACACATACGGGCGTGGAATACAGAAGGCCACTCTACTAGTACTGTCACGGAGTGACTAAATGGAATGGAGATGTACTACTAGTTCTACCATGTGGGAGAGGATTCTTGGCGCGGCTGTGTATAGCGTGGAACTTTCCTCCTGGCCAAGATTCTGCAGCTCATCACTACCGCCAGTATTCAAAACAGTAGTTGAATATTATGAAAATTGACTATATCCAGCATCGTCAATTCCCACCACCAGTACTCTCATCATGGGAGTGTCTGGCTTGTCTCTTAGACTTTATTACCACCACCCCCTTCTCACACGCAGCCCTTGCGAAAATCCACCACAAAAATACCTAATATTTTACCATGTCTTTTAGGAGTCCACGCGCTTGCCAAGTAAGCACCCTGAAAGTGTGTGTGACTGGAGTGAGCATGGCTACTGGATGAGCCCCACAATAATTATTGCTACTGCCCCTGCGTCCGGAGGAGTTTTGTTCCTATGGCGGGCCCCGCAGTGGGTGCCGAGCCCATTAAGTGTGCTACACATTAATCAAGTCGTTCAAATTTGGGCAAGGCTAATCCTAATCATCTTTTTTTTTACTCTCCTCAGGTGCACATACACACACACACATGCAAACACATGTACGGACGTGCATAGACATGCAGTGTGGGACAGCGGGAGCGGTTTGCTTACAAAGTACTCAATCACCACCACTACCACGGGGCCACGGGGATGATGACGATGACATGTATGTTTATACCTACTATAGCAGAGACCATCTTGAGCTGGAGCTCAGAAGCCACACTTTTGCTGGACGGTGGTGGTGGTGGTTGGTGGTGGTGGATAGACGACGACGAGCTATAAAGGATGTGATTCTGGGGTGGAGAAGAAGTGGGGAAACTGCGGGAGAGAACTGGAGGCTCCGTACATGCCTCGTACGGGCCTGTTATCTCGTGGGCGCTTAATGTATTCAAAATCCAGTTCGTCGTTGGCGGAGTCATTTGCATTGAAGATTGGAAGAGGGAGAGAGAGAGAGAGAGAGAGAGAGAGAGTCGGAAAAACTGGGAGCTGGTTGGGAGATGGAGATGCTTCGCATCATGTTGAAATTCCAAAGATTTTCAATGAAAATCCTATCCCTGTGGCCAGCCATATATATACTATGCCGTAGTAACTGTTGGGTGAGAGCCTCTGACTAACTGACGAGGAGGCTGCATCTCACAGTAGTGTTGTTGGGACGAGCCGTGATGGTGAATATGATAATGAGCGGGGTGAGGAGTGCAGTAGCCACCTTTAGTTTTTTACATTATGATTATTATTGTCTTAGATTAGTTTCACATAAGTCTTCTTCTTCTTCCCCTGGCTCCTGCATTAAACGACCGTATATGCTGGGGGCGCAGGGAGGGCATTTGAATAATAATATTTGAATGGGCTCCAGGAGCTGTAGTGGTGGTGGTGGATTCGAGATGGAAATTACAATGGTCTAATTATTTGAGGCAGACGTTGTTGGACGGGAGCGGACGTCGTAGCCGTTGCGTTGATGAAGATGGAGATGACGACGGCCCATAGTGGAGTCTGCCCCTGCCCTCCCAACCGTTAATGACTCCCGAATTCCACTTTTGGCTGGAGGCTCCGAGCCGAGGTCATTTGAATTTTAAATCCGAAGCGGTGTAGCCATCCTAGCGGCCCCGTCAAGCAACTCCTACTGCACACACACATCAAGAGAAGACTCCCCTGCCTACAGGATATCGTAAAGACATGGAAACTTTTTAAATGTGTACCCACATCCCAGTACAAGTACTACTACGGACGTAAGAGCTGAGATTGAGCTCATATATTCACATGGTGTGTACCAAGTCCGCACGCTAGACCGCCGGCATATGTGAATCCTCAGTGTTGTTTGCGTCTGAAATTTTGGAGGGAGCGTTAACTAAATTGAAAAGGGGAACTCTGTTCTGGCGCCAAATTAATTATTTTATTATGCATAGCCGCTACTGCCGCCGCCGCCGCCGCCACTATCATCGCCACCACCACCACCACCACCGCTCTTGTCGACGACCGGCCAAGTCCTCCACTCCCGTTTGCTATTCCAATACCGTAACGCCGCTGGCTGGCAACCAACTCTGTCCAACAACTCACACAGTCAGTCAGGACCCTATATGTTAACTGGTGGAGGTGCAGCCTTGAAATTCGGAATGTATAAATTCAAGTCACCCTTCCTGTCGTTGGTACGAGTCCAAAAGTGAGGAGGCGGGATGGAGATTAGGTGGAATGCAAGAGTCATCTCTGTAATGGCAACGATCTGAGGAAATACTTGAAGAAAATGCGAGGAATGAAGAGCATCCGACTCAAATTTGGACGTCGGGCCAACAACACACTTGTTGCTCAGAAAAATTAGCCTGTAGTTTTAGCATTTAGTAAAATCACTGCGGGACAGAAGAGGATGCGCGGAGGTTGAGATTGGGAAGTCGTGCCGTTCCGTCGTCACGGGAAATCACGTGGAAGCTGAGCCAATATAACTGAAAAGATGACGAGGAAAAATCACCCCATCTAATACCCCCTCCGCTTTCACTCCTAATAGTAATGAGGAGTGCTATCCGCCATCCCTTGAGAGAGGCGAGTCGACGACGGCCACATGGAATACACACACGCGCCCAATACTCTTCACCCAGATCGTGTCGCTGGATAGCTCATATCTGACCTCTAGCTTGACCCGCTATCAGAGCATGGGTTGAGAGCCGGACTGGCTGACTGAGTGAGTGCGGATATCTGACTGAGTCTCATAGTGCACCGTACCGCCGGCTCATTGGCCGCAGCTTATTATGTGTATCTCTGCTACACATTATGGAGTTGGGAAGATGCTACTAAATGTATATATATATATATCTATATATATATACATATATATATGCAAGTTCGGAACCATGAGAGATATTTGCTCAAGATAATGAGTCCTGTATGTGCACAGGGGGATGTGTACATCATGTCACTCACGACATGGACGACGTCGTGATATCATGACCTGCTCCGTCTATCTTAAGACTCTTTGACCGGCCGTGTGCTACACACACTTATGCCCACATACACGCACGCTTGTGCACATACACACTCTCACACACACACACACACACACACACACACACAAACACTTGCACAGACGCACACGCACACATACCAATGGAATCGCTACACAGGCCATAGGGCACCCCGAATGAAACTACTGCAGGAAATATACTACGCGGATGAGCGGACATAATACTACTACGACGACGTCGTGGTGTGGATAACTTGGAGGAAATTGTAAACATCCATCACTCACACACAGCCCTCCTCCACACACGCTCACATGTTTGGAAAAGCACGCACTACACGTTCCGCTTCACCCCATCCTCCAAGTCCCAGTATGTGTGTACAGCCAGCGAGTGAGTCAGACAGGGTGAAACCTATATGCCAACATACGGCTCATTACAATGCCTAATAATGTGGGAAATAATTTGGGAAAATCTATACCATATTAGCATAATCAGTACTCAAAATCCCTTTAGCCTTAAAGCAAGAAGACGAAATCGTGGTTCATCCCTGAAGACGAGGACAAATTCCTTACAGATTATCACTCTCCCAGGACAACAATCTGAGGCTCATCCCCGCCGATTTTCCCACTACTCACTCACTCACTCGCTCACAGTCATGCCGGCCCGAGTGAGATTAGGATCAATGTTATACTATTTTCTTCTCGAGGGAATATTCAAAGACATTCTGGATCCGCGCGTGTTCACGCGATAGGCATATACACTTGTTATGCAGAGCAGAGTGAAAAAGTCCAAACGCTATGGGAGGAATTCTTGGAGTCGAGAACCACATTTCCTTCCTACGTGAGGTATTTCGGTGGAAATTTTTAAGGGAAAAATCAACCTGCTCAATCCCCCATGGTCCAACCTCTCAGTCAGTACTCACGAGTGTGTGGCTGTCCATGTATATATATATATATATATAACTTATCCAGAAAATTCATGTATTCGTGGGGGAAATGTGATAGGAAATTATTACGAGTTTATTATGTTGTTATTAATTACCAAAGTAAAATTCCGTTGTTGTGGCCGCTTGACGTTCACACCAATATCATCAAAGTTGAAATGGGAATTGTGGGGGCACTACTGTCCGCAAGGCCTTATCACCCTCACGGTTATTGAATGATGGTGACGGTGGTGAGGGTGATGATGATGATGATGATGAGTCGAGCTGATTGTTTATGTGAAGTTGATGACGAGGATAGGACGCGCGATTGTAGAGCCGCTCCTCTCTGGGGTTGACTGGAGAGATGCCGTGTGTGTGTGTGTGTCTGTGTGCGGATGGTGGGCCGTAGCCGCGGTGCTGGCGGTGCTCAAGGAGGGAAATGATGATGATGATTTGACTTGAGCACCACCAGTGTCTCCGCATCTTTTTATGGGCAAGGAATTAGAGATGATAAAGGAGATGGAGTAATGCAGTAGCTTTGCTTGCTGGGGTAGCCGGAAGGGAATTCCTAATTGAGGCATGGCCAGTTGGGAAGGAAGGTTCCCACGGTGTGCTGGTCGAGTGTCGGCACGTGGGTCTAACTGGGGGCTCCGCACATATATACTGGCCTATGTACCATGGCCATAGAGGAGACTGTGTGCATATGCGCTTGGATGGATTAGCAGCGAGGAAATACCAAGTCCGCGCCGTATACTATAGGGGTACCTTCATCCATCCAGCGCAGGGGCAGCACACGTACTATTATATGGGAGCGAGACAAGTTTGTATACATGTATACATCAAGTGGGGAATAGGGCGAGCGACTGGCTGACTGACTGAGAGTGAGTACGCTGTTGTGAGGATATGTATACACGGCCATAAGATATGAACCGCTGCGGCTTGCTAGTAGTTGGAAGACGAGGAGATCACTTGAAAGGCCTCTATACTACTACTATACTATACTCGCTCTATCGCACCCTCCTCATCCTGCCTGCTGCCAGGCTGCAGCCGACTAAATAATATAAGAAAGTCCGAAACCAACTTGTTCATTTGAGTGGAGGGAGCGGACTCGTGAACAACTCTCGCCGCCGCGTTCCAGCTCTGTACGCTGGACTCAACTGTGTATATTTAGCCCTCTCTCCCTTTGCCCCCCTCCGGCCCGTGTGTTCGAGAGAGTTTTGTTGGGTGAGCAACAAGTGTTTTGGAGGGTCGGGACCGATAGCCTTCTATTATTGCCACGTTGACGGCAGTGATGAGTTGACTGATCGTCGTCTATGTTGCTGTACTTTCTCGGAGCCGTAGGACGACGGGGAAGACTGCTGACGTTGGGAGTTCTATGAGAGAGTTTTGTTGAAGGAACTGGAAACTGTGTGACAGGGCGGGCTTTGGATGAAGGCAGGTTGGAACAACCTGTTGTGACTCCGGAAAAAGTTGATTTTTTTTCACCGACAATCGATTTTACAAGTAACAATTGCTTCCATGACCATGTGCTCGGCGGAATCCACCCCCGATCCGGCCTCCGGCCCAGGGGGTGGATCCATCACTAAAACCCCGGATACTACGAATCGGAATCCGAATCGAAGGGTAAGAGGTTTTAAAAAAAAAAACATTGAATTGGAAGGGAAATGAAAGAGTTGAAGAATGATTTTTAGAAGAAGGGGGTGTCATGTGGAGGTTTCTAGGGTTCACGGTTGATGTGAGAATTTTAAGGGGTTGCTGGTTGCTGCAGAGGTTTTGGAATCAATGGGATGTATAATATTATAATATTTATAATTTATAATATTTGTAATATTTGTGTGTAGCGAACAATGTTGGAGGCAGATTTGGTTTGAAAGTATTTGGTGAACATTGTTGTAGAGTAATGTTAAGGCCTGTAGAAATTTTTGGATCCGTGTTAAATTCTCACAGGTGTGTCGGATATCAGGAATCAATGTTTCGAAGACATATTTTCAGGCTTATAGAAGTCAATGCTTAAGGAAATCACTTTATGGCAAGCAAATCAATGTTTTGCAGGACAGATAACTCTGGGGAAACTTGTAAATCAATGTTTGTAAGGAAGATGTCTATAGGCCTAAAGTCAGAAATCAATGTTGAAGACAGACATGGAGTTTGATTTTAAAAAAGTGAGAAATCAAAGTTGAATAGAGTTTTTCAGCAGGTTCTAAGGGACGTTAGACATAAATTATGACTGGTTTAAAAAATCCCGCAGTTTTTAAAGCGCGGGAGCAGTTACAGTGGTAGAGCATTTGAAAATTCCCGACAATTTTCATTTGGATCCAAGGAAAAAAGCAGTTAATAATTGAGGGAATGTGAGCACAATCTTTGATTTTTCAGAGTAGGAAACCACAAAACCAGTCATTGCTTTCATCAACATTGATTTTCAGGGTTGAGCCTTGAAGTCGGAGGGAAATTCATGGTCTGGGGTGAAAGTTGCATGCAAGAGATTGCATGAACTTGTCCGTTCGTTCAGGGAGTTTCAAATATTAACGTGGACATTAGAGTACTGTAAAGTGGAAAAGTTAACGGTACGATGAGCCTTCTTGTGACTGTTGACTCCGCAGTGGGCGGAACATATTGTTACAAAGTTTTCTAGCTCGTCACTATTATCAGCACACATACATACGACTCACAATCAAAGTTTGACAAGGGCTTCCGTTGCTGTGCTGGCTCTCGTGATTTTTTTTCACCCTTTTTTCCTCCTTATCTTTTATCTCGCTCCCCCCTTTTCCGTAAGGAGCTTCACAAGAATTGGTTAGACAGGAGGGAACTCGCTCCGTACGCACTGCACAACAGCAGCAGTAGTAGTAAATCCAGTCATGACTCATACACGGAGTATAGGGAGCAATTACTATTATTGACGACTTCAAATAATAGCCATGATTCAGAAGAGCATCTTGGAGGGTGATAACGGGTGAATATTACAGAGCTTTGGTCAGTGGATGTGGTGGTGGTGGTACAGCTTGAAAAAATGTTACACATTATATGACATAGGCTAACAACTCCTTCGACCCTGACTCATCATCCTGCCACAGTTGAATTTTACCATTGATTTTCGCTATAGTAATAATAATAGTAATAATCATAATAACATGAGAACCCTCCACGCGCCGCCCTCGTCTTGTTTCACTTCCAACTTTCATCCATCTGTCGTCCTAATGCCTCCTCATCATCACCGTACTAATAATGTGACATTTAATTATACCTTTTAGAGTAACAAGCCGATCATGGAGAAGCGCCGCCGAGCCCGCATTAACAACTGTCTCAACGAGCTCAAGGGGATCCTATTGGAGGCCATGCGGAAGGACCCGGCTCGTCACTCCAAACTGGAGAAGGCGGACATTTTAGAGCTGACCGTCTCTCACCTCAAGGCCCTCCACCGGCATCACAGTAGCGGGAGTGGCTCGGACGGGGTAGCTCGCTTCCGCGAGGGTTTCGCGGAGTGCGCCGCGGAAGTTGGCCGGTTCCTCACATCACCCAAGTCAGAGGGGATTGATCCGCAGACGAGCGGGCGGCTCCTGGCTCACTTGGCAGACTGTATTAATAACCCGAACATGGGTTCCTCCGGCCCCGCTGGCCACCACCATCATCACCATCACCACCTCCACCATCCAGTGTCCTCCGTGGTGGAGGGGGGCGGGTCGAACGTGACGACGACCCTCAGCGTTCCCCCCAACACGCCCATCATCTCCCTCGTCCCCTCCAGACTCTCCTCCGGTGAGATTGCCTTCGTCGTGCCCGGATTCAACTCGTCCCGCGGAGCGACGGCCCCGTCCTCCGCCATCCCGCTGTCCTCCATGCAAAATCTCCACTGCAACCCCCCGCCGATGCTCTCGCCGGAAGTGCCGTTGGAATTGACTGTCTCCTCAAGTTCCTCCTCGGGCGGTTCCCTCAGCCCGAACACCTACACTAATAGCCACCCCAGTCAGGCCCATCATCATGCTCAGTATCCCCCAAGCTACTTCTCACCCGGCGCCCTCTCATCCCAGCCGCTGGCCCTCGTCACCCCGAAAAAAGAGGATCAGGATGGGAGCTGCTGGAGGCCCTGGTAGTCACTACGTATAATATCTCCGCGTCTGCGTCCATAAATATCAAGTCTGTTAGTCAGAAGAAGAAGAAGATGACGGTGATGATGATGAGGAAGAAGAAAACGACAAAAGTTTATCAAAACTTTTGTTTCTTTGTTATTGTTACATTGCTACTATTATTATTATTATTACTAATATATACACACATAATGCATATACTCTTTGAAACTTGGATGAGAGAGTACGGTGAGCCCCGCGGACTTTCAAACGCGGACTTTCTTCAGCATGCCGAGCCCAATGGTGTGTGCCTTATATATAAAATATACATATATACATACGTATATATTTCACCTGTACATAGTTACACATAAGCATTCTCACGTTGCCATTCTTTGTGATACGCACAAAATAACTTATTCCACAGAAAGTAATAATTTTACAAGACACGTTTAATATTTTGAGCGAGCGACCGAAAGGTGAGCGAGAGTAGGCAGGACATGTGCATTTATTCCTATATACATGAAAAAATATGTGTACATTCTGTAAGTTGGTGGTAGAGTTAGTAAGCGATAGGGAATTAAGAAATAACAGTGAAGAATTTGCAAGGAAAAAATAAATCACTCTTGCAAATCCTCTCCACATTCCATAGTATATGAGACGAATATATACAGCAACAAAATCAGACAAATGTGTCTTCCAAAAGTGCCTTAGTATTGCCCGTATCTACAAATGTATAGGCTCTATAAAAAGGTAGTGTACATATCTTTTAGTACCCGCCCGCGCCATCCTCGTGAACCCTCACATATGAATCACCTTTCACAATCAGAGTGAGTATGACACTTTTCTCACGTATACACATTTTTGTTACTATTACGTTATATGGATGTTGCATGGACATACTCAAAAAAAAAGCCTACGAAAATACACCATCATACACTCAACTTGCTTCACATATGACTTTTGGAAAAGTCCCTTATTCTTCCGTGTGCGGAGTGGTTCCTGAACAGAGTGTATATGAAACTATTGTATTCCGCTACTGTCCCTGCTACTATAGGACTGCTTCATTTTAAAATATATAATAGTAATAATAATAGCAATAACATGCATTACATCTCCTACTCACATATAAATACTATATATATATACATACACACATATATATAGTGTTTGATCTCTCTGGGAAACCGTCGTCGTCGTCGTCGTGGTTGTCACCGCGTTTCGTATACACGGAGCGTGAAGGGAACGGGACTCGTATATATGTTAGTCATGTTTAATAATAATATTAATAATAGCAATAATTAGCCACATTTAAGTAATTATAGGCTAGTTAATAAGAAGAGGAAATATTGCCACGGAGCAATTTGTTTCCATAACTGCGGTCAGACAAATCATTAAAAGCTTATAAATATAGCCGTCGTTCCCGTGTGTGCCTTATGTGACTGTGAACCGTGGGACTATAGGTAGGAGCAGTGGTGGTAGTGTAGTGAGCGGAACAGGCCTATGCATATGTATACATCACGCCGACGGGCTACTATAATGCTTTTTGTATATTTATATCCACAGACTAATTTAATTACGTGAGTGCTCATGGGTATTTGTTCTTGTACAGTTCCAAATAAGCACAGAGGGGAGGAGTAAACACACGGGCACGGACATACAACGCACAGACACAGACACACACACACACACACGTACATACCCTCTTAACATACACACATTATATGGCTGGCTATTAAGGAAACTATTTTAACCGCAATTACAGAGAGCTCTCAGAGGGGGCTTTGCACTACTTTCCACACCATCATATACAATAGTATACAGAGACACACATTTATATATGCACACACGCCATTCCTCCTGCTTCTTGAGGTACAATAATTATAGCCACATTATTGTTAGCATGTTAATTTATTGCACTGTGATTGACGACGGGGAGGCATATACACTACTGTATGTGTGTCTGTGTGAGTGTGTCCAGGTTGTTGAGTTGTTCTTGCGTTAGTAGTAGTAGTAACTCTTGACGTTATTCGACCACTAAAGAGACTATATAAGTGACTCCGACCGCACTTGTGCAGGCCGTGGAATGTGAGTGCGTGCGTGCGTGCGTGTGTGTGTGTGGTACAATATGGATTTCCGTGCGAGGCATTCTCACTGTTTGAAGTTGTAACTCTTTTTTGCTGTTAAAAGTATACGGGGGGGAGCAGTTGGCTCGAAGGATATAAATATATATATATATACATATAGATATATAATATGTTCTTGAGCAGGCCCGCACCCTCACAGACCCTTGTTCCCTTGGTCCTTCTGAGAAATGATGAATAAAATATTTATTGTCACATAGAAACTACTTAGCAGAGTATTATTGATTGTTGGGTGTAGGATTCCAATGGTTTCCTATATATGCTCAAGCAAATCACCACCACAGTCATTTCAGTCCACTTCACGGCGGCATCTTAAAAGCATCAACGATTTCGCACAAGGCTCACCACCACCACGACGCCCAAGCATTCAACAATAACAGCAGCAACAACGGTGGTGTAGTGAGGGTACACTGGATCCGTAGGAGGTCTTCACATTACGTGCCGCCGACTCACTGCAAATTTAATAATATAATGAGAAAAATAAAGCCATGCGCAATGTTCAAGGAGCTTGTGCAGCATAGCACCCAGTTGAGTGGAGGTTGGGACAATCGGATAATTTACGGATCGTAAAAATGGGGTGACTCCGTACTGCCGCCGCTCAGTGAGTCAGACAGGATGCCTCTGTGAGCGGAGGAGGCGAGATCACCAGCCGGGAATTTTACTACTGCAGGTGAGAAGCGGGGACAAGGGAGGAGGCAACAAAGGCAAGTGTGAGGTGGACAACTCAGAATGAAATTTACAAGGAGTTCATATTTTCTCGAGGCTCGGGAGCGTGGCTAATGAGTTTTGGAAGAAAAAAAAACTTATAATATACTTGATCAAGTTGACATGGGAGTATCATGTGTTTGTCCTGTCCATGTCAAAAGTTTTCCTCTATTTGTTGTCCGGCCATGAGGATGAGGGGGACGTGTGGACGACACTGCTGATGGTTAAAATGATGGTGACGGACATTCTCAAGTATAAAAATATACGAGCCCTTGGTGTTTTGAGGTGGACACCCGGTCAGTCCTTTTTCTTGAACAACGGTTGTGGGCGATGAACATAGGAGAGAATCATAAGTCTACTTCTGTTCCCTTGACGTGCGGCACTGCGGAGAAGGGGGGATGATGATGAGTCGCTGTGGGAGGCTTCCAGATAGATGGGCTTGTTACTCATACGGACAGTCTGTCACACTCTCCATGCTTCCTGGAGACGTGGAAATTGTTCATGGATACTTCTTCGTCTTCTTCTTCTCCTTGTGTATATCAAATAAATGATGGGGGTGGGTGAGTGTTAAACTGCTCAACTGTCCCGTCCCGCGGTTGGCTTTGGTTTTTCGCTCTACTGCTCTCATCTTATTCTCACTCCACGGAAAGTTCCACTGGGCTCCTGGCACGGCTCATATGTGCTGCTGCTACAGGGTGGCGGCGCGGCCCTCTGGCTCACTGGCTCCCATTAACCTGTTGAAAAGAGTGCATAATAGACTAACAAGCACTTGGTTTCTCCGACCCATGGTTTTTTTTCTTTTTGATATTTAAGCCCTCGCCCCACTCCAACCATGTAAAATGACACGAAATGAGAGAAAAATGACCAACGTAAGACTGACAATGGGACTGATAATGGTATAGAGAGATCCCCATGAGATGAGGCTCATCCTCCTCATCCAGTCACAGATATCCTCGAAGAGATGAGGGAGCAGAGAGAGAGAGAGAGAGAGAGGAGGACGGACAGACGGACGGTTTAAGTAGTACATTAATGATGAGTGATGAATGGAGACAATCTGTTGGGGATGACAAGGGACTCGACCTCACTGTCTTCTTCCCTGGATCCTCTACTACTATATCTCTCCTCCGGACCTCATTATAATCGCTTTGGTCCTTGGATGGAACATTCCCCGGGTCCTCCAGGAAAATATTCATTCGTCACGCTCCCCTTCCCCGTCCATTCGGATGATCTGTGAGTGAGAGAGAGAGAGAGAGGTGGACGCTCGAATGAGTGGTACACCGACCGCACTGCCTCAACAGAAGATATGAGAAGAGAGAAGGAAAAAAAATACTTAACCGTTTTGTTAATTTTTTCAAGCCTCCTCCCCTGTCACTTATATACTCACTCTATGCTTCTCTCTCTCTCTCTCCCATTTTACGGAAGGGTCAAAAGCTTGAATATTTTGATCGGATTTAATTTCATACGGGTTGAGTTACCAGCGAGGCGACGGACGGAGTACGACCGAAAGAGGCTGCTATAACTAACTATATAGGGATTTCAAAACGAATCTACCCGCTCGCGGCTCTCCTCTTCAGTCTTCATATTTGTCCGTCTTTTTCAGCGGAGCCGTCGTGGTTTATTCTGGCAGATTAAATTTCAGGAACTCAATCACTCCCAGACTCTCAAGTCATCCATCATTTCCACGCTTAACTGTACACATGAAGAGAGTTTCAGGTTCATATCATGACCAACACATAGGGGCCAATGATGTCATTGGATCTGGGATGATGATAAAAAAATAACGATAAATTAGCTCGAAGAAAATGGAAAATTTGATCCACTCAAATTCGGTTCATCAAAGGCATTTGTTTACCGACAGGAATCTTTTGGGCCAATGGCAAAAGAAAAAATTAAAAGAACAACAAGTACTTACCGCAACCTTCGCATAGTATTAGCAGCAGGTCCTGATTTTTCTGATGTAATTTTGCCAACATGAAAATGACAACAGAAACTTACGCTATAGAAAAGCTTGTGAAAGTACCGCCGACGTCAGCAGTAACTTTTATCATTTGGTTTAAAGGCTTCCCGCCATAAAT
>WJFA01001758.1:0-19266 GCA_009870155.1 Pseudobourletiella spinata
GGTGGGACCAAGGAGGAAATTGTTTGTTAACTAACAGGCCAGAGATGGACATTAACTAGACGTATTTCGAGTGCAGTCATGAACTTAACTCGTAACTACAATTAATGCACATAGTTCATAAATCAAATTTGGATATGGAAAGTCAACTAAAATTTGGTTCTAATAATACTTTAAAGGGAATGCCCGTTCTATGGCTTCACAAGCACCAGATTCACACTAATGCCAAATGTAGCTTCTTCGTCGTTGTCTGTTTGAAAATTTAAATGTCTTCCATGCGTATAGCTCAACTTTACTTGCCCAACTTACACTACGTCGGACTTTATTTCAAAACTCCTTCTGAACTATTCGTTCAAAGCACCAGTAAATATTACCCAAACATTATGTATTTCCTGGTACGTATATCTGAGAATGCGCTACTTGCTGCTATTACTAATGGATGTCCTGTGATCGGAACTCTGTTATCATGCAATCAAAATGCCCAACTCTGGACCCAACTACTTAATTAAATCTCTAGTATCTACTTGTTACAAAGTCTCAAATCATTTTAATGGAATCAATATGATTCATGCATTTCTTTGGCAAGATACCATATAATTAGCGTTGACGATCGCTTTTAGAAGCTTATAGCTGTTAGCATGAGATCATTAGATCCAAAATGCCGTTCTCAAGGAAGACTTGCCAAGGTGGCAGGTAAAAGTCAAAGATAAAATATTTACGAGAAGTCGTTACCACGATTAAGGTTGTTCGCAATTTTTTGGGATTACTGATTTCCTACGAACTTCGTTTTTAGATGAATTCTACCACATAATAAGTTGCTTCAAATCTCAACTTCCTTTCCAGCCGCATTCAAAAACGCTATATGCGTCAAACAATGACTGATGGCTTTATCATTCGGATGAGATTAGGGAAATATACAGGGTGTTTCTGCATTATACTCCCCGTTTTGGGGTTTTATTGGCTTTATTACCAAACAAAAATTGCCAAGCTAGTTTACGAAGAGGAACTGAAAAATCCTTATGTAGAGCATTTCAACATGGTGGAAAGCGGCATTTGCAATCTTTCCACAGTTCAAACCTGTTGACACACGGACATAACTTATACAGCAGGTTGTTAGAGGTTAGAGATCAAATAGCAAGGGTAATTCGTTCATTGGATTAAAAATTTGGTCAATTAAAAATTGGTAAAGTTTGGTTAAAAATTAAAGGTCGTCAAAGAATGTGACTGTTTGAAGACCCTTGAAAGAATGACCCTATTTTCAAAATATTAGCAACATGACCTTTTGACCTTATGCGTTAAGTTCATTAATGAGGTCTCGAACAAGCTTCCGTACATCTGTCATCTCTATACTAACCCGTTTGAACCCTGGGCTGGTCTCTAGTCCCCTGCCTGACACACATTGTCGGTGTAATCGTAGGGGCTCCTACTTTTCAGTATGACCGAATGTTGGAAGTTAACATAACCGTGCTATAAAGTAGACTGCGTGCGACCTTGTTGCTCAACGTAATGAACTTATCAAAGTGAGGCAACAAACGTCAATTTTACAGGGCGTTCCATAACTATTGTGGGTTTAAATTTATCATCTGTTGGGAAAGCTCATTGCGTTTGATGATTCATTCGCGGATTGGTAGAGTTACCTTTGTGTGAAAGACTCACTGTACACGACAGCCTTTTTGATTTTTGATTTACGTCGCATGATGCCTACTATCTCGGAATGCTACCGCTCTGATAAAATTTAGTAGCTAGTTTCAGGCTTGGATTTCAGGGATGCTAAATTATGAACAGGAATGACGTATTCCATAGAATAGCCAGAACCTCTTCTACAGGGAGGAATTCACTACTATTGAAATCATTACAGTTTGTGGGTGTTGCCAAATGAGTTCTACTCACACTGGTCTGCTTTCATTTCCACGCTGATAGTAAGGGATGCAGAGTTGATCTATCCCTAAATTAAAATAAAATAACTTGCATGGATTACTCTCCAATCAAGACCATTTTTCGACCGTGCTCCCGCGTTCCGTCGAGAGCCGAGTAACCAAAGCAGAACTGACTGAGTGGGGACGCATTATGGAATATCACGACGAAGAAGACTATGCCATCGGGATTGACCTCGGTACGACCTACTGTTGCGCCGCGGTGTATCGGAATGAAGCAGTGGAGGTGATCCCGAGTAAAATGGGAAGTTCGACGACTCCCAGCCACGTCGCTATAAGCACAACAGGTGAGGTGAGGATAGGGGAAGTGGCGAAGAAGGGTATGCCAAACCGCGACGTGTGTCATCATTTTTACGACATGAAACGCCTCATCGGTCGTCGCTACAATGACAAGGATGTGAAAGCGGACAAAAATATGTGGCCATTCCCCCTTCTCCAAGACGGGGATGCAGTCCGGGTTTCCGTTAATGGGAATCTGTTCAGCCCGGAGGAAATCTCCGCTCTGGTTCTCAATCAGCTTAAGCAGGATGCAGAGAAGCATCTTCGAGTGCCGGTAACCAAGGCCGTCATAACAGTCCCCGCCTACTTTAATAGCTCCCAACGGCAGGCCACAAAGAATGCCGGAAAACTCGCCGGGTTTGAGGTCCTCCGAATCATCAATGAGCCAACGGCCGCCGCCCTCGCCTACAACCACAAGGCCCCCGTCAGTCCACCTCAGAATGTCCTAATCTTTGACCTTGGCGGAGGAACTTTTGACGTGGCTATCCTGCGGATGTCCGAAGAGCGGCGAGATGAACGTCACTGCGGTCGGAGGTGACTCTTACTTAGGGGGAGAGGACTTTGACAAAACAGTCGTCAATTACTGTTTGAAAGAGTTTGAAAAGATCCACGGGATCGACCCGCTTGCCGTAAAAAATTCTAATTTAGAAGCCCAGGTACTCAAGAATAAGCGACTGAAGCGACTGAAGAATGAATGTGAGCTGCAAAAGACTTTCCTCACTGCATCCCGCCACGTCATCATCCAACTTGACAATTTCCACGGTGACATTGACTTGGAGGTCCCAGTCAGTCGGCAGAAATTCAATGATATGAATTCTCATCTCTTTGACAAGTGCATCCAGGTCATGGACGATGTGATCAAGAGTGCAGGATTAGGGGCAGGGGACGTGGACGATGTTATCCTCGTCGGGGGCTCAACAAAGATACCGGAGATCCAGGCAAGAGTGGTAAAGTACTTTGGCGGGAAGAAGCTCAACTTTGATATAAGCGGGGATGAGGCAGTAGCCTATGGCGCAGCTCTACAAGCCGCAGTTATGACTGACAGACTCCACATGGGGATGAGAATTCAGGATGTTATTCCTCTACCTATCGGGATCGACTCTTTTAACAAAAACACCGGGCAAATTGAGTTCTACGAGCTCATTCCGAGGAATACTCCGGTGCCATACGAGCGGGAGGCTCCCTTTAGCATCCGCTACGAGTCACAAGAAAGCATTGTGACGAATATTCTGGAAGGATTAAGCAAGGTCCCAGCAGAAAATCACCTTGTCGCCACATTTCGCTGTTCCAGCCTCCCTCAGCGTACTCTGAACAAAAAGAATAAACTCGTCGTCAAAATCAGCGTCAATTACGAGGGCATCCTTAAACTTTCGGTGAGCGTGGACGGTCAAACGCTCGAAAACGAGCTCGTAATATACGGCTTCCTCCATCCCGTCGAGGATGTAGATAAGGATGTTAGGCAACTACTTAAGGTTCGAAATATAATTTTCAGTCTTTTCGTTAGTATCTTTCAGTTTGAAATTATACGGAATAGTGTTTGATTATTCTGTTGTTACTATTGATTGATGGAAATCCCTCAATTTTTCATAGGAATTAATGATTACTCATTGAGATCGGATTGCGATTCGCCTCGTGAGGAGGAATCATTTGATCCCGCCGTCAGGAATGATTTCTTACGCAACTGAGGGAACGACCAGAAGCTTGAACCTTGTAAAAATGGAAGTCACTCTGGAACGTTCCATTCTTGGTTGGGAAAACGAACATCAGAGATCGCCTTTAGCATTAATGAACTGGATTTTTGAACCAATGCTTCTTGACCAATATTGGTGACAATTTATTTTGTCTTCGGAAATCTGTTATGTACCCACTTATTTGAAAAACTTTAAAGTGTAACCAACATCATTGCTACAATATGGCAAGCGCTATTAAATAACTCATTAATTCTGGGAGACTCCAATCAACAACGTCTCCATATGCATAACTCTCCATTCTAGACCGAGAAATTCATACTATATATATAATGTGTTAACTTCGGCACGGACAGCCTCCTCCACCTGTGTGAAGCTGACACGATTTAATTCGTTGATAGGGCGAAAGTGCAAGGAGTAAACACCATCTTCAGCCATTGTGCAAGATGCCCAATATTCAATCCATGCTATATTTGAAACTTCTGATTCCACCCTTACGCGGTGGCGGCAGATTTCCTTTTTGGGGAGACTCGAGTGATACCACTCGAGCAGCTTGATTCTTACAGTACGTCCAAGGGGTAAACTGACAAGGCAGGAGAATACGGTCCCTGGTTCAAGGGTTGAATTCATACTCCGAAACAGATGCTCCTTCCCATCTACCCAGAAGAGGAGATGCGCCCGTCTGGAATCTCGAATGGTCATAGTCGATGGAAAATTGGAAACCGTCCCATCCGCGGAGGAGGCCACAATGCAGCTTCCACGTAAAGATGGGTTCTCCAGGGCTAACCGATCTAGTGTAACGAGCTCACGGATAAGGAAGTAAATTTCATTTTTACTCTCAGAAATGCAAATAGCGTGGTTGAGAATTTTTGGATGAATGGATTTTTGCACTTTGCCCAGTGCAACCTTGTAGGCCTTTTGGACGTAGGTTGACTTGGAGTGTTCCAACTTCTCCCCAGTCCAGAGTTGATCTTGAAGATTTTTAAATGTCTGGTCGCATTCTCCCGTGTCCTCCGAGCCAGAAGCGACTTCGGATACCACGGAACCTGAAATCCCTTTCAGAACGGCCATTGAAAAGCTGGTCTTGAAATACTGAATGAAAAATAGTTGCGTTGCATTCTGCGAAATACAATGACGATTGATCGGTTAAGTATGCAATGCCGGCGGTGAAGACAGAGGAAAAGACGCGGACGTTGATGAATCCTATGGCCATCCCAGCATCTTTGAGCCATTTCTTCGCGCGACTGCATAGTGCGGATTCGGTGCTGATCACAAGGTTTCCTAATGGGGCTTGCCCAACTTTTATACGAATGATCGATTTAACATATTTCAAGAATACGACGACAATGTCCTCCACTTTGGACACTGTACCTATGGGTAAAGCTGGGAAGGGGCAGGTTCGCTGCAGTAAAGTTGTAGATATTCAAGCGGTGCTCGGAAGTATCCGAAGATGAAGAGGATTGGAGCGGTCCACCGATAGGAATTTGGTAGTCATCAGTGACTGACCTTGAGTCATTTTGCTCCAACCGTCCTGCGAAATCTGATGATAATCTTCGATTCTTTCCTTTGGAAGGATTGACTGTCATGTTGGGCTCATCACTAAAGTGGATGTTGGGTGACTGCGTGGTTGGATTGAAAGTTGCTACTTCAAGTCTGGATTGACATAGCATTAGGCCAACATGGATTCGATCTAAATGGCTTCCGTGGTTGGGCACCGACTTGGCGGGTTCTCCTGATTCCACGAGGTTAGAAGGAGCTTTCCCAATTAGCGGGGACTTTGGAGGAGTTTCCAACTCATGTTTAGGGCCCGGCTCTGATGAAGACATTGAGGGATTAGATAATTCTTTTTCAATTTCCGGAAGAATAATTTGTGAGGGTTCTGGGGTTTCAAGAAATAATTCTTCGCCTGGAGCTGTTTCAGGTATTTCATTCTGTTCTTGTGTTGGTAGTTCTACGCCTGGGTTGGAGTCTTCCCATTCTTTCCTCACATCTATTAAGTATTGCTCAAGCTTATACGTCAGTTCATGATCGAAATATTTTGGATCGTAGCCACCTTCGGCCAAGAGTTCCGTAAATTTTTTGATGGCCACGTTTTTCGAGTGAGTGTATTTGAATTCAAGTTCCTCAAATGTCTTCCCTTCCACATCCCAATCACCCCAGGTTTCATTGTAGGCCCGCTCAGCAGCGATTGTCCATAGTTTCATCCTCTTTGAAAGTTTTTCAACAGCAATTTCATGCTTTTGGAGATAAATTAGGAGGCGAGAGTTCATCTTAGACTGTAGGGTCTTCAGTGAATCGTCAAATACTCCCAGAAGGTTTGGGTGCGAGGAGTTTCGAAATGTTTGGAAACTTCTATGGAGTGCATTTACGATGCTGGATACGACTTGACCGTGGAAGGACTCCATTTGCTGGACTTCATAGGCTCCTCTCACGTCAAGAAGTCGGTCCATTAGATCATCATGTTTTTGCATTGCATGATTGATACCTTTTTCTAAGATCTCTTTGCACTTTTGCAGTACGGCGGGACTCAAGTTTTGAGGCTGGGATTCGGATTTCCCGCTGGTCCTATCTTTAGCTTCCCTTGACATGGCTTCCTCTTGCGGTGAGGTGGGGGGCCCACGTTTGTGGCACAAGCCAGGAGATTAATGGAGTGAAGAAGACTTGTCATACGATTCTAGCGGGGATGTTTTCTGCAGAGCAAGAGGACTCTGATAATTATGTTTCTTTGAATGCTTCAGTTGTTCCCAGCTGAGAATAAAGGAATTCAAAGTGAAATTAAGTCATTTATGACATTCTAACACGAATATTCACTATGAATTAAAATTACCATAAATTGTTAATGATTTGAGCTCGTGAGAGTTAAGTTAGGTAGTACCAGCTCCTCGATGATGGATGGGGTGCAGAAGCCTCACTCAGTCAGTGTTCTACCCAAGCTTTGTTATCCTGAAAATCACCCATAGTAATTCCAGAAAAGGCCAAAATTTTTATACTAATATGATGTCGAAAATTTTTTTACCTTTTTGGACAATCGTGGACATTGGACACAGGAATATTCAAGTTTCCAGCCATAAAAATCCTCTGTGTGTATATCTTCGTTATCACAGTAATCTTCGTTACTTGATAAAATATACTGAACAGAGGTTTGATTATTTCCTTCGAGTATATCATCCTTTATGACTGAGGTTAACATGTGCATATTCTGACGAGAAATCATGAACCAAGGTCTCATAACATCTGAGTGGGGCTAGAATTGAATGTGTCCTAATTGAGAGCATCCTATGTGATACCTCAAACAAAAAAATAATGATGTACAGTAGGCACTATTCTTATTGGTATACATTAGAACACGTTAGTGGTGCAGGCCGTTTCAGGTCAATATTGCAGTTTTAGCCCCAGGCACAAGTTTTAATCATTTCTGAACCGTAGTTACCCAAATTTATTCCCCTCCCATTCGAAAGGAATCTGCAGAGGACCCGAACTCGCCCCATAATTTCACAGATAATTCACAGAGAATCCAGCCTGCGAAGCTTAGTATTCCTTCATTCCGACACGAACTTAAGAAAAATTGTAATAACTTATTGTAGATGTTTGGGGCAAGTTGATCTGGTTAATGGGGTTGAAAATTGGAAGAGCATTATAACCCCCTGGTCATCTGACGACACATTTTCAAATGACCATGAGATCGATGCAGCTTGCTGTTACCGGTTACCACCCTCTCTCAGATAATTTTCGCTGCCTCCAGCGTTGACCCGCTAGGGGTTACTGAAGTTAACGTGGCGAAGTTTTTATGTTCGTATTAGAAATATCAAAAAAGTCAGCAATTTTCACACCTCATACTGACGTTTTCCAAGGAACTGTACACGAAAAAATGTCAATGGTATATGGTTTTATTTTGCGCTCATTAAAATTCCACTGGCTGTTTTGGTTTTATTTCCAAAAGATTGAGAACATCTTTCACGAGCACCCCGTATACATAGTCGAAAATAAAATCGATAATACTGAGCCAACTCACCTTTGTAGTCGTAGGTGACGGTATTTGTACACATACAGAGTACCTCAGCAAGGACTATGAACAGATAAATCCGTGGACACGGCCGTGGATTTCCCTTGGCTTCTCTTTACGGATTATAGCATATGAGCTGGAGGGACATGTGAGTCAACACAAGTATCGCATGGAGCTGATGATAACTCTGTTAAGCTAATTTCAATTTACCCCTGCATGACCATGCATCTTATGCTTCGTTGTCTAAAACTAAACAACCGCAGGAAATGGGGTC
Organism: Pseudobourletiella spinata; assembly: GCA_009870155.1. Classification (NCBI taxonomy): domain Eukaryota; kingdom Metazoa; phylum Arthropoda; class Collembola; order Symphypleona; family Bourletiellidae; genus Pseudobourletiella; species Pseudobourletiella spinata. Next base: position 8,176 of record WJFA01001758.1, read on the forward strand.
CCAGGCCTAGTAACCACTTTTTGTACCTTGATATTTCTAAATCTAGGTATCACGGGTAAAATACAGGGGTTATGTGAAGAGTTTTATGTAAGTTTTTTGGAGATTTTTCATGCTACACCAGCTATCTCATACAGCTTTGTTTTTTTAGCCTTTAAAATTTGTAAAGGTGTAGTACAACGCAAAGCTCTGAATACCACTTAAGAATGGTCACGTAAAAGAAACTTTTTAGGCTAACCGAAGTTTAATGAAACTTGTGGGATAGTTTTCTCGACTGACATAACAGGACGGTAACTGCATACAATAAGAATTCTCCTGCTCACTATATTTATGTAATACTATTCTAGCACGAAAAAAAAATTTTAAACCGTGTTGGAAACTCCGGCACTCATTATTCCAATTTGGAATCATAGAACAGGGGATTAATAATGATTGATGACAGGGATTAGCTGTGTAATTATTTAAATAGCTGGTGCATTTTGCCATGTATCCTCATCTATGCTACCTCCGATTGATTATTTTCACTAGCCAACAGCATCGCTGCAAACAATTTCATGGATAAGTAACCGCATATTGAGTATTTGGTGAACTTGATCTTATTAATGACAATCCCATTCTTCTGATTACCATATACGTTGACGTTGCATATCCATCATTACACACATGTTTCGCAGCCAAAACATTATGGTTCTGATGTTAAGTTAGAAGCTCCCGTAGATTGAGCCCATTTTTGATAGCAAATGTTAATGTCATTTTCCAAACATTCAACGAGCACTTCATATTTTAATAGTGATTTTACCCCCGTATTATGGCTGTCGGGTTATTTTGAAGATTACAGCTGAACTATTTGCCCACGAAGGGCGGCACGCCCCGTCAAAATTCCCAAATACGTACCATATATCCAAGTGCAACGAGTCCCGAAACAATCGAGATAGTTGAACCCAGTAATTTGCAATCCAGCAAAATTTTCATGGAATATGGATTGTGGATTTCATTACGATTTGTTGGATTACAAATGGATGATGATTATTTTTTATAAAAAATTTGGATTCCAGATTACAACATGCTCAAAACGGGATTTGGATGACAGATTGTGGAATACTAATCCCACTAATCCGGATTACAGAATGTTTTCAGGAATGCTTATTTATGCTTACAAATTTTTCCTTAATAGCTGCAAAAGTGCATAATTCTGATAATTCTAATATAATTATTTCTTGTGTAAATCACTGCGATCATAAATTAACCAGCATTCATTGAGTTCGCTTGAAATTCTGCACGTTTCAATTTTATACAGCCAGACGTGCTCTGATGACTTTTCATACATTGAGCCTACGCAGAACTCATTAAATTCATTTTCTGAGTCAAATATTAATGGGAAAATTCGAGCGGTTGAATCGAAAATATGAGAATGCTTCAAATGCCCATGAAAATTAAACTGGATTATGGAATATAGATTATGAGAGCCTCTACCGTGGACTATGGATTGGAATTACAGCAGAAAATTGTATTGTAACGGAATACCGATTACTGATTTATTCCCATGTTTTAAATTAGGGATTAGGGATCACGGATTATGAATTTCGTAAACAAAGTAGTCCATCATCCGGAATGTACCTATCACTAGTAGAACTGTGAAAAATTGTTCTCGAAAGTTGCAAACGTAGTCCGGAGTTCTTCTCTGCTTTGACAAAGATCACAAATAAGTTATCTGCTTCTTTCAAACTTCGATTTACAGCACTTGCCGATTTTTTCCTACAAGGAAAAAGGTACTTGTTACATTCACAATTCATGTTCAACATATTTCCGAAACAAACCACAAGTCAACGGACTTGGACAGATTATTCGGACACAATATCACAATCGCACGTGAAATAAGCGTTCGGAATTCCTGAGTAATGTTGGATATCTCATACACTGGAGTTACAAGATTCCCATTCACTCATCAGATCAGAGAATATTGTATTTAGTCGATCATTCAGTTCATAGTGAACTGCACTGACATTCCATTTTATAGTTTTCTTAAACGTTTCTTCAAACTTAGCAAGAGCCACCTTCTTCAATTCCTCGTTCTTTTCTATTAGTTCTTCCCTAGTTTTCCCCCTCAAATCCCATTCCTGAATAGCTTCAAGGAAGGCACTCTCTGCGGCAATACTACACTGTTTGATGCCCGTGGAAGTTCGTTCCATTGTCATCTCGTGTCTTGTAATGTGTACCTTCAGCTGTGCATTTACTTCGGAGTAAATTCTTGTTGTTGCCTCTGTCATGGCAGTTAACAGATTAGGGTGGCACGAGGCTAGAAATGGACGGAAGCTGTCCTGAAACGCTTTCACCACATTCTCCGCCACAGCCTTGTGATAAGATTCAATCTGCAGGTCCTCGTAAGCTCCTCCAGCGTCGAGAATTCTCTTCATCATGTTTTCGTAGTACTTTACTGAATCCTGAATCCCAACTTCGATAAGCCTTTTGCAATCTTCCTGAAGTTCTGGCTTCAGGTCTTTGTTCTGGGAAGCTTTACTGCTCTGCTTGTCCCCTTGACTTACTTTCTGGGGCGGATGCGGAGGTGGCAGGTTCGGTTTTCTTGGCGAAATTCCTCCTTTTTTTGGACGCTGAGGTGCGGGTACCGCCGAGGAATGCATATTACGGTTCACTGAAGGAGCACATTCTCGTGTTCCCCAGCTAACGGAATTTGCAATTCCGCTCCCGGAATTCCGGGGGATGCCTTTAACGTTTCCCATGTGGCAACTCGATAGTCTCCTGGAAAGTGGAATACAAAATTGTCAGCTTCTACTCTGATTTCAATTTCAATTAGCTTGATTCTGGTGTAATTCTTACGCTTTCGGAACAATCAATCGATTACGTTATTTCATTAAATCTCTTAAAAAATTTGCAGCCCTACTTTCGAGCTATTCCATTTGCTCAGAGAGCTAAGTTACTTTTACATGTTCTTTGAATCCTCCCGCCGGCAACAAAGGCGATAATCACGTTACCTTCTAAATAACTAATACGATGTTGTTGCAGGGCGATAGCCACACACATCAGTAGCAGTATAAAATCAACCGCATTGTGACAGAATGACGAACCAACTGGTCCGGAACTTTTCATTAGTTTGAATCCATTGTGCCTGAATGCAAGTATGTCATCTACTGAGTGATGAGGTTGAAGCGGTTTAACCAGATAAGCGGTGTTGTATTGACAAGCTCAGAAAGAAAGGTCTTTCCATGATAAGGGGCTGTACACATATTACGTCATCACTTACACGGAGGGAGGGGGTCAGGGAAAAATGACGCTGTACAATGTTAAAGCCTAATAAATATGGTGACGCTAATGGAGACAGGGAGGGAGGGGGTCAAAATTTGGCCAAAAAAAGATGGCGTATTATGTGAACAGCCCCTAAGGATCATCCTATCCTAGAAGTTGCTCTAACCGATGCTATAACAGCTGGTAAAATTGTACTCGCCGCATCAACACCCTGGGGTAACCGAATTAAATGATCATTTAGGGTTATTTCACAGCAACCCGGAAAGGCTGCACCAGGGTGCTTGATTTTCGAAATGCAAGATCCTACCCACCGAGTAATTATAACATTTCGAGTTCCTTTTGTCACGTCACGTCAGTTCAGACGTCGGTCCAATTTGGCGGGAAATACGAAATATTAAGCTACGGCGAAAAACGCATAAATCCTGAGCGCGTTGGGCTATGCGAGTGAGTTTTGTTTTGAAAGATAGAGAGTTAAATTCTCTACAGGTTTTTTACAGGTTTTTGTAAAATCTGTCATAGTTTTCTCAAAAATCAAACCAAAGATTGGAAACGTTCAAAATGAAATTCAAATTAATTCAAACTTTCCAAATTGTTTAATATCCTTTCAAAATTTTGACAAAAGTATGTGAGTTAACCCAAAACATGAAAGAGTGTCTTAGAGAATTTAAGTCTTCATCTTCCGAAACAAACATGACTCAAATCGGGCCACATATCCGTGAGTTATGCACTTTCGCCGAGGAACTACATAAGCGTTTGTACTTGTACACATTTGTAATACCGCAACGAATAGAGCATAACTCACGGATGTGTGTGAAGATTTACGAAAGCCTGATATAATTCCGTAGAGAATTTAATTCTCAGCAAAACTGACTCAAATAAACCAACGCCGGTCGGGAGTTATGCGTTTGTGAGTTTTTCGCCTTAGACACTTAAAATATTTCGGCCAAATTGGATCGACGTCTGAATCACAACGCTGAATATAAACCACGCGGTGGGAGGATCTTGTACAGCGTGGGATTTGAAAATCGAGCAACTTGGTGCACAAACCCTTCCGGGTTGCCATGAAATAACCCTTCATACAAGTGCCCCGCCTTAATTCTCTTCGGTAAGGATGAAAACCTGGTTGCCTCGTTTCCATTTAAACGAAAGTCATCTTAAGCGCGGATTGAAACAAAACAGTGTGCAAAAGTCAAAATCACCTGTGTTTATTATCATAATTTATAATAATGTATATTATATTATATATATTATTTATATTTATTATTTATATACATATTATATTTTATATAATTTTAACGCAAGCTCCGCCCACTTTACGTAAAAATTGCTTTTACGCTACTCAAATAGATTTTACGGGCGTAAAATTTTACGATTACGCTTACTCCTTACGATTACGCAGCGTTTTTTCGCGTAGTAATATTTAGATGGACTAGTGTAGTTGCCATAGAAATTTTGTTTATTTCTTGAACAAACAAATTCTTATTTTTACGGGAACACGCAAACTGATATGCTTAAAACTTAAACGTAAGATCGTATAACGTATCAATCGATTATACGATTTTACGATTTACGTAGTCGAAATTACGCTGTCAAGCGCAAACTCCCTATTAGCACATAGCATGAAGATCGTATAAAGGGAATTGCCACATAACTAATCTCCAACACCGTCCATCCGAGTCAACATCAAAGTACAGTTCTTGTTAGTGTGGAACTGAAGCGAGTACAAGCCGTCCTCGTCCACACTGCAGGTAACTGTACAATCAATTCGCTTCCGCTTATCCTCCATAATGGACACGCCGTAGCGACAAACTTCTCTACGCGGAAGTCGGGGGTGGAAACATTCGAGTAATTTCACTATGATTCGGCGCTTCACGGGTAGATTCACCTGCTCAGAAAATATGATGCGCGGTTCAAAGATGCAGTGCATGCGATTAAAGCGCTTTTCTTGACCGAATACAGACAGAATAAGGTCCACACGACTCGAATCGAACACTTTAATTCTAGCCGGGAAGTTATCAACGATACCCTCCGGCTCAGAAGCTATGAGGCAGGCTCCTTCCAGCGATGGATTATGAAGGGACAGCCTGCTTGCCCTCACGATTCCTTCTATGAGACCATTGATGCTTGTTCGACTAGGAGAGATGCATATTACATGGTCAACCAGAAATCTATTTGCGTTCTTCACTGCTGCAATTGCCTCCTCATAGGTGCGCTTAATGTGGGCCTGTTCGTCTCTGTCCACCCTCCCGCCGTCGTACATCCGCATGTGGAACCTTTGGAAACGGCCATCAGCTCCTACACAGTTTTCAGAGCCGGAAGTCACCTTGGAGACTACATCACTACCTGTCACTTCCACTGCAGCCATAGAGAAGCTCATCCTGAAGTACTGTATGAAAAGGAGACGAGTAGTGTTCTGAGCATTGCAAAGGCCGTTATACCGGATGTGGGAAATTCCGGCAGCAAGTACGGAAGGAAGTATCCGAACGGAGGAGAAACCCAACTCTGCTCCGGCCCTTTTGAGCCAAAACTTTGCTCCTGAGCTAGCTGTCGACTCTATTGCGATAACAAGGTTTCCTACGGGTTTAATCCCTGCTTCCTCAGTTACTATGGTTTTGACCTTTTCTAAAAATAATCTAATAACATCACTCGTGTGAATCAATCGCGTTCCCCTTCGAGTGGTTAACTTGTGATCTTTTGGACAACTCTGGGTGATTTGATAAAGATTAAAGGAGGTCAGTGGGGAAAATGTGTCCGTTGGGTTCCCAATGATGACGTTGTACTTTGAACTTGCCAATTCTTCATCTTCGAATGGGAGGAAGTTTTTACGATGTTTTAGTTGTTTTTCTTCCGAAATCGGGTGTCCATCATTGTCCGATAAGACCGACACCTCTGGCTGATCGTCCACGTGTATATCAACTGATTGTGTGGATGAGTTGAAAGTTCCCACCATTAGATGACCCTCACAGATAGTAATACCAACGTGGATTGACCGAGATTTATCGGTGGCGTGGGTATTAGGAGTTATAGCCGGAGTCTTTGCTTGATATCCATTGGATGAGGGTTGCGAAAATTCGGGTTGAGGAATTTTAGTTGTAGACGGAGGAGCCTTTTGTGTTGGCCACCCATTGTTGATGACTATTTTCGAAGGTGGTAAGGTTTTCGGCAATGAGGGTTTGGCGGTTGCTGTGGGAGGGGATGGTAGGGGTTCTAGTAAATCCGAAGTCTTTACATGGTCTGGCGGTATATTTTGCGGCAAGTTGAAGTCGACAACGTGCTCTGGTGGTCTTGATAATCTCGATTCCACGACATGCGCTGGTGGTTCAGGGGGCTGTGGCAATTTGGAGTCGATGATTTGTCTCGCATGTGAAGAAGCATTCTGTATATCTTGTAGTTTATTTGAAGGGGAGTTCACCTCAGCCTCTAATTGGGCTGGATGATGAGCCTGTTTCGGAGAATCGTGGTGAGGATTTAGTTCTGGTTGAGGGTCTATCGGCTTAGACACAGCTTGTGCGTCGTTCAACCATTCAGTCTCCATCATGCGAAAATTTTCTGCCAATCGGAACCTTAATTCGTATTGGTTTTCGTTCGCATCATACCCCTTTTCCTGGAGCAATTCTTTAAACTTGACGAGAGCAATTTTCTCAGCCTCCTTGCACTTCGCTTGCAGTTCCTCTCGATTCTTATCAGTCATATCCCATGCATCCATTGCTTCGTGAAAAACATTATCTGCAACCAATGTGCACATTTTGATCTCCCTTGAAATGCGTTCAGTAGCAATCTCGTGCTTTCTTATGTGCACATCTAGCTGAGAATGAATCGTGGCATAGATTTTCGTGGCAGCCTCTTCAACAATGTTAGAAAGATTGGGGTGGAGGGATTTGTGAAACTGGAGGACACTTGTTTGAAATGCTGAAATGACTGCTGCAGCTGTTTTCCCATGGTAATGCCGAATCTGTGAATCCTCGTAAGCTCCCTTCGTATTTAGAAAATTATTAATTAAGTCGTTGTGATACTTGACTACCTCTTCGCTTATGGTGTCAATGAGATTTCTACAGTGTTGAAGCAATGCTGGACTCAAGTCACGTTGTCGGCAAACTGATTCTCTCAGTTGTGACATTGGACCGCTCTGCTTTTGGGGAGGGGGTGCATATGATTGCACATTCTCGTATGTTTGAGGCTGTGGTTGGTACTTAAGCATTCTGGGTTGACCGCGGGTTCTCGGTTTTGTTCGAGCTGCGATAAAATTGCTGCTTCTTCCATTATTATGACTTTTTGGAGGCGCAGAGGTGCGGCTTCTATTCCTTGATTGGTGGTTCCCCATGTGTACACGCACACTAGTTGTAAGAAAGCACAGACTGGGTTGTTAATGGATTTGAGTTAGATTATTCTATGGTAAATGATGCAGTAGTTATAAAGCTGCTCACCAATTCTTGGTTCTTCACGTAATGTTGTTATAAAAAATAACCAATAAAATCGCAGCTGGTCAGAAATTAACAGAATTTTCTAGCCAGTGCTAATTATAGAGTGGAGAATACGCCTCACGAATGAAGTTGGAATGCTCATACGAGTCATTCATGATTATTACTTCAGAATCCTGCAGAAGCTTTTGTAAAAGATAGTATATGCTTAGTGTGGGAATTGAGTACGTACGAGGGAAAGCCGTGATGGGCTTTAAGCTGATAATGTGAAGTTGTGTAGCTGTGACTAGCTCGATGCCAGAGGCCGGTTTGCCCACACCTTGTGTGGGCGGTATTTGCGACTTATAAGTTCAAGCGTGCCATGCGGGATCTAAGGTTACGTTAGTACAAGTGTTATTCTCAGAACTGTAGAACTCCTGGAATTTTTGTACTATATTTTTCGAAGCTTAAGCTGCCATAATGTTTTCCTGATAGCATTTTGTGAGTTTGCGGTTATTTCAGAAAACTTGTGGGCCCCAGTGTCAACGCGCGACTTCAGGTAAATTATAGTCGGACTCAGTCAGTCCTAACTCCCTTCGGCTTGTGGGATTTCAGTGATGGTCTACTTGCACAAATTTTTAGCCCTATTCAAACCTCACACCAGATACTAAGGGAATTTCATAGAAACAAAAAATATTATGTATTTATCGCATCGAATATGACTTTAAAGCCTACATAACGGAAAGGGAACACTAGAATTGGACGTCAACTAGTTGTGCTGCAATTGACTGCGTGCTCTGGCGGTGAACTGAAGTAGTACAGGGTTTTTTATCCCATGAAAAAACCAGCATTGCCTGAAGCCTATACTGTACGTTGAAGGTACTGCACAGAGTCAGCACCGGACCATAGTGCACGCTGAATTTTTAAAATAATTGGTCTGAAAAGGGTGTACGGTAAGGTATGAAAGGGGCAATAACACTTTAAAGTAACGGCTACGATTTTTGAGGAAGTTGTGGAAATTACACAAGTGATAGTTCAATGAACAAAGAAATAGAGCTCCTAAGATCACAATTCCAAAGTAAGCTTTCTCAAGGTTCGGATAATCCGCGGATATCCGAAAACGGATATCCAAATTGACGTATCGGATGGGTGTCCATCCGATCCGAAGTTAGGGTGTTAGGATATGGATAGGTGGATATCCGACCCGCCGAAATTCGGATCAGATTCGGATAGACGAGTCCAATAACCGACACACTCGTTGTATCTGGATATAATGTGCTTTCCACAGTTATAAGGGTATGTTTTAGGTGTCCGTGGCGCACAGCGCCGACACCCTATGCAAGGCGCAGCTCACCCATAACGATTGCCTCTCTGAAAGAAAAAGATGCGGAAACTCAGATTTGACCCTTCTGGCGGGTCACAAAGGTTGAAGTCAAAACTGAAAAATCCCATGCTCAATCCCATAAGGATTTTCCATTTTAGGATTTCGAGTGAGTCCCCATTAATACACACGGTGAGTCATGGGACGAAAATACACTTCGAAATTTTTATTACCTCAACGCGGTGAAATTTTCAGAAAATGAAAAATATTGGTTTTGTTAACTCTGAAAGAGGATAGTACTCAAATACAACAGCAGTAGAGCCGTTTTTGAGCGTATTTTCATAAATCACTCGAAATCCAAAGCTGGAAAATCCTTATGGGATTTAAAATGGGATTTTTCAGTTTGCACGTAACAGAAACTGACCCCTTTTCATAGTTTGACCCGAAAATTTGTGTTCCTCTGGTTAGGTGAAACTTTAGTTTCCGCACCTACTGCTTTACAAGAGGTAATCTTTACGGATAAGCTCTGCGCTGCATAGGGTGTCGGTGCTGTGCGCCGCGGGCTTCGAGAATGTCCCCTTGTTAATGGCGCTTACTCAGGTGGCAATTCAATGCGACACTGTAGTAGACGTGTAGCTTAAGTGTCTTATGCACATTATATGCATTTGTGTATACTGAAGAGGACTCAATAAGAGGGTAAGGTAGGTGTATAAAAGGGATCAACTACAGACGTTTAGGGCATAGCTAAATAGAATACGCTAACTCTAAAGTCATTCTTAAAGCTAATACCTAGTTTCCAAAGTATGTAAATTTGAATTTTCGGAGAAATCTTTCCTACGAGTTTCAACAAAGGATTTCCAATAAGGATTTTAATGGAGCCAAGGTGGTAGACCCTTCAGTGTTTTTTAAAAAACAAACCAAAGGGAAGCGCTTCAGAATCGACATGATCAATTATTTGATAAAAGTGTAATTCTGCAAAAATCTGAATGCCCTTTGGGTGCAATAGATTAAAATACTAATGGGAAATCCCAGGTAAAATTTTACAGGAACGATTTCGGTAAAAGTTCAAAGAATGTGCTGGAAACCAGAAGTTATACACTATATACAAACAAGCACCTTCAGCGTAAAACTAGTATTAATTCCAACTTTTTCAAGAGATGTAGCCAATTCCACTTCAAGACGTGGGCACAAGACGACGGTATCTGAACTTGCTTTTCTTAAATCTTGGTTAAAATTAGAGGATTAACTATCAAAATGGCTTGTAACCGCGAGAGAAATAGAATTCGGATATCCGCAGATAGGACATTTTTGGTTCGGATACTGATAGCATAATTTCTGTCCGACACCACCTCTGATCGGATATGGATGGAGCGAGCAAATATGAGTCATACGGATCGGATCGGAGGTAAATATCGTATGCGTGAGAAAGCATACTCCAAAGTCCGGTGGCGCGCTCCCTCAACGCAAGCCGTCCACACTTTATGATCGATTTGTAAATCCTCTTAGCTGCATAAATCGGCTAAACCTGGTGCCCGTTGTCTGCATTTAATCATTGGTAAGTCCGCCTAATACAAAGCCTGACGACCCACTTGTTAATGCCAGACTATACCCCTAAATCTTAAAGTAGCGACGTTTGGGGCTCCGGCCAGCGATGAATACATGCATTGGGCCACTGCTCTGCTCTCGTCTTCTAACATTCACTGATCCAACACGCAAGGACCACAAAGATACGGATATAAATGAGCACAGTGGTACACAATGAGTCTCGTTGACATATTGCTGCATGTCACTGGAAGGTGGAGGTCGGCATAGTCGATCAGCATGCGTCAATAGTTAACAGGAGAAATTAGTACAGTCCAGGCTACCACGTGCGTCACTAGCGGGGTCGTGCCACCCGTTTCATGTTATTTATGATTTAATCAGGTGGAATGCTCCCCCAGGCCATGCTATGGCTATGGCCAACTGCATCAACTTTACATCACCCTTTTTCCTTTCCATTAAACCTCTAAATCCAGGTAAATGCGACTAGAATTATGGTTCGAATTGATTTGCGATATGTGAGTCCTTGTGGCTAATTCCCCAGCACAATATTTATCAGTTTAATTTAGTTCACAC
>WJFA01001759.1:3278-19257 GCA_009870155.1 Pseudobourletiella spinata
CACACACATTCAAATACACACACACACACACAAGTTCAAACACACACACACACACACTTCCTTTGTACAGTGGACACAAAAGTTGGATTTTTAGATCCTTCCTTCCCAGCCCGTAACAAGCGTCGTTGTACGGACGGACGGAGCTGATCAGAGGCATGTGGTCTACCGTACCACAGAGAGTACAGACAGAACAAACACCACTGCTAAACCGTGTCAACAGCTCCACTATATGGCAGTATCCCGGTGACAGCTCGTAAGCCGGCCTTTCGGTTTACACAAATACACGCAATATGTGTACATGCCCCGAGTCTCATAATGAAACATTCCCGAGCTGGACCAGAATCATAGGAACAAAATAATAACATATGACAATACAAAGAACTGACAAAAATAGCCCCTCCACATTTTTATTCTATGACCATGCAAGCTCGGAAATGTAGGAGAAGTCACGTATGGGAAACAATGGATCTCATCCAAACTGGGTGAAGAGCAGGAGATAAGATGATGATGAGAATTAGCCGGGCGACGGAGGGGATGAGCGAGCAGCATAAGGTTGTACACACACACACGCGCACACACACACATGCATGCATGCATGCATCCAAGCAAACACAACTATTCTCACCATACACATCGTCACTATTAATCGAGGTAACAACAATCGATCAAAGCATCACATACACATCACATCACCTTTCAATCAATTCCCTCTGTTTTTTTCCCTACTCCTCTCCAACAACATCTCCCTATCGACCTTCATTCGGGACTTACTACTACTACTATTACTACTACACTGTAGCTACTACAACTACAAAACTCGTAGTGAACCTCTCACTCCGGAGCTTCTTCATCATCTTTGCCTTCCTCTTCTTCATCTTCCTCCTCGTCGTCTTCCCAACAAATTATTCATGTGTACGCAGAGATAAGCTGGCTACCAGAAACATTCGTATCCTCACGCACTCCCATCATAATGACTCTGAATGCAGATGAAGAACATTCGCCCACGGGCCATTCCTTCCCTCTCTCTCTCTCTCTCAGCAGAGATAAGCTGGCTACCAGAAACATTCGTATCCTCACGCACTCCCATCATAATGACTCTGAATGCAGATGAAGAACATTCGCCCACGGGCCATTCCTTCCCTCTCTCTCTCTCTCCACCTCAGCCAGTCAGTCCGAGATGGGCTATCAGGACCCGGCATAATTACACCCATCACTAATGCCTGCCTTTGAAGTGCGTATATATGTATACATACGTACATCTATGCAGATAAAATTACAGAGGGGAAATGTGTGCACATATCCACAAAGTATATGATAGACAGCATAACTACTCATATATGTATCTTCTCTCCAAGCCATTTGACTACCGAATACGCATTCAACTTTGTTAACAAAACTGTAATGTAGGATCCTTGACGATGACAACGACGACGACGACGAAGGCAGAAGCCGCCGCAAGAGAAGTAGCAGGAGTTGATGGCATAGAGTCAATTGCGAACACTCTGTCTAAAATTACTCGGAAATCAAAGCAAAGCAGGGTTAAAACAAAACGACAGGATCAGCGAGAATGGAACAAAGTGTTAAGTCTACGAATACATATATAAATGTATATACATACACTTGTAACAAACTTACGCTGTGTTAAACAATGACTCCACAACTAATCCATTTGCACTTCCCTCCAAGTTTTTCTCCGGTTCACGGCGCACTGATACTCCTCACCTATACCTTTATGGGTCTGGCTGGAGCTGGGAGGGAGGGAGGGAACAAATATTTGAATTTGACGTCTGTATTTCTCTGTATGTATATATGTATATACATGTATAGTTCCAATTCAACCATCCAAGGTCATTCATCTGCAACAGGCCCTTCAAAGCCAGTCCAACATAAAGTTTTCCCAACTCGTATTCCTCCGTATAGGCTTACAGATTTTATTCCTCTACGTCCGTTTCCACAGGCCTGTACACACAGGCTCCAATGAATACGGACAATAATGTTTTCACTAGTTCAAGAGTTGAAAACTGTCAACGGAGCGAGCGAGCACTGAAAGAGACAGTGATTTGGATCACAGTGACGCACATACTACACTTTTCTCTCTCTCTCTCTCTTCCCCCGTCAGATCTTACTCAAAGATAGAAAAAATAACATGTCAAATTGAAGGCGCAACTAAGTTTCCTTTAACTTCCCAAGTCGGGCGTTCCCACCTTTGCAAAAAAGCACGTGAGTGTGTGCGTGTGTGGAACATGGGCGAGATTACAACTGGCCGAGATATGAACGAACCACGATCGGAGTAATACAAACTCATTCATGTGCATGTGATAGTCGTTCCAATAAATCCAGAAAAACTGCCACAAGGCTCACATACGAACGCGCACAGAAACACACACATATATATACACACACACACCAATACGCTCTCTCAAAATCCCTCTGTTCCCTGTCACATGGTGTTGACACACTGTGTACAAACTGTCACCGTTACCGGACCGCAACGTATTTCCACCCGTCGTCGCCTGTATCCAGCGGCACGGTTTGAATCTCTAACACGCACACTCTCACGAACATCAAAGTTACGTTCCATGCAAATATCCCTTGTCAGAAAATCCACACAGACACTTATTACTCTCACAAAGTCATGTACACTTGAACCTTTCAACCCCTTGCCATGATGATCTTCCTATATATATATGAAACGCTCTCGCCGCTCACCACCACCACAACCACTGTCCCATAGCTAAAGAAAATCACTGTGTGTGAGTGACTGACGGAGAGAGAACACTGAAAGAATCCCCACTGATTTCCCAAGTTGATTTCACCGGGGAAACACAGAGCACACTGCTCCCAACATGTACACACACAGGCAACCCGCACACGCACACATACACTTTATCGTGTAACTCGTTCTGAAAGCTCAGCTACTTCTTTAACTGTAAAACTGTAACAAAGATATCAAGTTGGATGTCAAGCCATTAGTTAATGGAAGGACCGGCTAGGCCGTGGTTGCGATGGACGCGAGCAAGGCAATTCGTCGTCGTCGTCCTCCTCCTGATTCTCCGTCCAGTGCATAAAACTCCGCCGTGCACCTCAAGTCAGTCAGTCACCAGATGAGGAGTGTGCGAGTTGCACTCACATACGCACATTATGTGGGTTCACACATATAGACACACACACACACTCACAGAAAGATACAAACTTACACACATGCAAAGAGTCAGGGGATGAACGTGTGTGTGTGTGTGAGTGTGTTGATGCGGAGGGATAGAGGAGCTTGTGCCCGAGCGACCAACTCACAGAAGATTGTTGCATGGAGCAAGCTGCCGTCAAAACTGTTGATTGTCTTATTGTTGTCTTGTGTTAAGTTGGGAACCACTCTCGTCCGTGTATGTCTCCTCCTAATCTGTCTCCCGTATGTAATACACCAAGGTATGGACTTGAGGATAATCAGTTTCAAGTACCAGCGAGTGAGAGAGAGAGAGAGAGACAGGGCTTAAAAGCAGGAGCGGAGGACGCGGAATGTACACAAACATAGGCACACACTCCTGCTAACACACACGCACACACACAAACAAGACGCATACAGACGTAACTTGAGAGGTTACGTAGCCTTACATGGTTTTCGAGCATTACATATACATTTAAAACCACACCGGCCTCTCCACAGTACTGCTGCTGCTCCTGCTCCTGCTGGTAGTGCAACATGTAGTATAGTGGCGTGGTAGTACATAGTATGTATTCAATTACGAGTAAGGACTTGAGAGCATTAAAATGCTAAAGCATACGCAGTGAAATAATGTTAAAAGATTCTCTTTCTTTTTTTTTGTGTGTGTGGCACACACAACAGCACTACCATACTACGATACTATACTCCTCTCCTGGTCCTATCGCCCTGGCTATCTATCCCAACCTCATGCAAGACTCGAGACAGAGATACGATGGCAAACCCGCGCGTCGAGTCAAATCCAATGACCAAACTTGAGTATACATATATAATATATAGGAAGAAAATACATCCCTAAAGGCCATACGAGCGGACCACTGTGAGTTCCTTCAGTAGTTGTAGTTGGAGAAGTATAGTTTTACGTAGTAGTGTGGCTGTGATAGTACGAGCAGTAGTCAGCGAGGGTAGAATAGGAAAAGGACGAAGAGGGAAAAAAACAAGAAGTTCCACCAAGAACCAGGAGCAAGATGAGGACCCAGAGAATTTAAAGGAAGGAGAAGTCAGAGCAACTTAACTTTTGAAGCCGTGAGTAGTGTGTAAAATAAGTGTACATCGTCCACAACTCCGTAGTAGTAGTAGTAGTGGTTACTCACCGGTTTTAAAAACCTGGTACTACCTACCTAATTCCTGGGTACGGGGCAATCAAGATACCGTAGGCTATAAGTACACACACGGACACACATAGATACACACACACACACACACACACACACGCACACATACATTGGTGACGACGTCGACGACTTGGCCAACGTGGGTGTATTTTACAAAGAGTGTACAATAGACGTATTTATATGTGGAGGGGAAACCCTGACTTTAACTCACTCAGTCAGTACATTTGGTTAATTGCGGAGCTCGTAATGGTCATGTAGGCTCAAGTTGAATGCTTGCCCGCAATTCCAATGGCTTATGTAGCCTGAACCTTTACAAGGAAAAGCTGGAGCGAGTTGAGCTCGGTGAGGTTTATATGTGTAGGGCTGCGACCATACTATTCTTCCGTCCCTTCCAGTGCAGTGCCTTTCCGTCTTGTATGGTGAGGAGCCTTTGGACCCTGATTGGTCCTGAGGCCATGGTTGTACACATATAGATTGCACAACAACAAGTCTTTATTATATAGGACTGTGTGTGTGTGTGTGTGTGTGTGTGTGTGTGCGTGTATACAGATTTAGGAGAGGATGAGGGTTACAGAGTAGAGTGCGGACAAAAAAATATCAAATGGGGATAAAGGAGAGGGACGACTATTCACAACACGACGGACGACTCAGAGCTGAAGAATTTTTCTTGCCTCCGGGAGAAATTTGAATAATAAAGGCAAGGTGCAACCAGGCTGTGTGGCGTATAGAGAAGCCTGTGCGCCTCCAGAGACTGCGTATAATAAGGAACAGCATTCAAGATGTACACACTCACACATTCACGGTCCAGATAGTGAATATAGAATTACCCTTGTCTCCCCCCTTGTAGCACATATAGAAAGGCGAAGGGACATTAGCTATGCTGGTAGTAGGTGAGCACGTATAAAACCTCTCTCACCCGTTTACGATGACGATGACTACCACCGTCGTCGTGGTAGACACCGCCACTGCACCACTGAGCTAAGAAACTCGGACAGGGAGAGAGAAACCCGTCATTTCCTATTCTCCTCGCGCTCCTTCCTGTGGTTTTAACTAGATCTTGAAGCTTGTATATACTGGTTTCATCCGTCGCCGCCCGCTCTACTACAGATTTGGACCCGCATTTTCAAAATTCCTACATATATATATATACAGACAGGGAGATGAATTCAACTATCATTCCGGATCCAGCTGTCCGCTTCAAAAAGGGTTTATTATTAGTAAGGCGTACAAATGACGTTGAAGAGGTACTTGAAGAGGCCGTCTGCGTCGGAGATACGGATCCGGCTGGACCCTTTCAGCAGTACATAAACATTGTAGCCTTGGAGGCAAAGGCTTGGAGGGACGCTCTCAGTTGGAATTTCCCTCCTTGAATGCTTCGAATTTTTCTGACCGCTGCTGCTCCTCTCCGCGTCTTTAGAGGGATCTATAGAGTGAGAAGGTTTCAAGAATGAGGTTTCCAATAATAAATTTAAAAAAAGAAGATGACTGTACGCTGTTACCAAACCCTTCCTCAAGTAGTGATTTGCGAGTTCATTAAGGGAGTGAAATGTGTCAAGGGAGAGGGCCCGCCGGAATTATTATTCTACGGGAGGAAAAATGTGGTTAAATAGCCATTCCCATTGATTCATGAAGAATGCCCAGGAAGGAATGCTCCCTTTATCACATATCACCGCACTTGTAATATACATGAATCGTATTAACTTGAGCTCATACCTGCTTAGTTTCCAGTGGCTTTTACACCTCTGATGGCTGATTACCTCCTTGTTTCCCCCGTCATTAGTTCATGTTGGAAACTTGAGAGTAATTTACATCCCGATTATGCGTCTCCTCTATCCGTTCAGCTCTTTCATCTGCTCATGCATGCATGTGTGTGTGTGTATGTGGATTATAATTCCTCAGAGGTCTTCTTCTTCTTCTTCTTCTTCCTACCTCCTCCTCCTGGAATGTACCTTTGGGATCAAATTGAATGCGTAAAGACGAGTAGTGGCTGAAAGGGCAAGAAGGTGCTGCCAAGGCTCAGTCAGTCAGTTGTGGGATTATGAAGGAATGCTGCAATAGTTTGAAAATTTATGAAACGCACGGACGCCTCCATGGAAGCCCGGTGCTCCTCTTCGTCCTTTGCTGTATATACTTTAAATTTTGAGCTGAAAAGAGAGAGAGAGAGAGAAGAAAAAAAGAGTCGAACACCTTGGTCATAAATTGTTGGAAAGGGAGTGCTTATTTGGTTTGAGATAAAACCTTGTGCGTAGCAAATGTAAATAACGGAGAATCATAAAATTTCTAATGGCACCAACAACGAAAGGAGAGAAGCGGGGAAGATACGGTACGAGCCAAGTTATCTCGGAGGAGAGCAGATGCATCCGCGACAGGGGACTTCGAAGGTGGCCAGTTAGTTAAACCACCACCTCCGTTTTTCCCCCCAACTTTTTTAAAGTTGTTTCATTTCACCTCAAAAAAGGGTTGACAGGCTGTCCGACCTCCGAGGTTCAGCGATGAACCTGAAACGCATAAGAGGCTAACATAATAAGGTTGTAAATGAGCATCGTCAATTTTTTTACACGACCCCCGGGATCACAAAATTCTTTTTCGAAATTTTACTCTAATCTCAGTGAAACATGGGGGAGAAGTGGTTGTGAAGTGGGGGAAGCAATAAGATAAGAAAAATGGATGTGGAAATATACGACTCTTAAAGATTCTTATGGAATTCAATATTGAGCCAAGTGAATGATCAACTCCTCCATCATCATCATCATCATCATCAATAAGTTTGCACGAGAGGGGAGAAGCGATTGGTCAAGTTTATAAAAAGTAAATTTTGGTAATTATAATCATCAGAATATACGATTTGGGTCAGGAGCTGAGAAAAAAATAGACTCTTGCGTGCGGCTGTGTAACAGAAGAACAAGAAGCGGAGAAGCAAGACTCCTTTAAGGAGTAGATCTAGGGACGATGGGAACCACCACTTCTTTGATGAAATCACCACAGGGACTGGAATGACATGAAACCTTTGCGTGCAGAGTTAATCATTTTTTCGTCTGCATTATTTTTACGTTCTGATACCCCAAATTTGATCACGAAATCTGACGAG
The DNA here is from genome assembly GCA_009870155.1 of Pseudobourletiella spinata. Taxonomy (NCBI): domain Eukaryota; kingdom Metazoa; phylum Arthropoda; class Collembola; order Symphypleona; family Bourletiellidae; genus Pseudobourletiella; species Pseudobourletiella spinata. Next base: position 10,699 of record WJFA01001759.1, read on the forward strand.
GATTAATAAGTGATTCGAGTAGCTTTGAAAAAATACTGTATAGTGGTACAAAGTAGACTTCTCATCAACTTTATCGACTGGAAATAGAGCCTGGAGGTCGGCATAGAGAGCTAGTAATCCCCCCATTTCGGTTCCGACAACGTCCTCTTCCTCTATATGGGTTTCCCCCCTCTTGCGACTTGTTGCCATAGCAGTCACTGTATTTTACGAGCAGCCAGTTCTATAAACGATACAATACGAAAGCGGTTAGAAAAATTTCTGCAGGAACGAAAAAAATTGGAGGGAGAAGAGGGGAGGCACACTTCACTTACACTTACACACACACAAGGAAAAAGTGCCCCTACTACAATAAACGAACAACGAACTTACTCTGAGATCTGAGAGACGGACGACGGAATCTATAATAGGAAACGAAGGTCACGAAAGCAATTCGTGCATCCATTCCGCCAACTTGTTCAATCATCCTCTGGGTAATCAGAAATCGCAATAGCTATCATGGGACTGGATCACCTCGGCCAACATACCTACTATTTGAAGGAGGCACGCACTAAATAGTAAGTAAAACTTTGGAACTTTCCCAGAGTGTTTGAACCAGAACCTTTAAGCATTGAAATGACTAAACTTGATCCTACGGTATGTATCGGGCATTGTAACTTACATTCCTGAGAAAAATCTTAAGAGCCAACTGATGGCAAATGAAACCCGACGACTTGGACAGAGAGGGTCTACACATACTGAACACAAACGATCACACTCACACATGCACTCACACTCACACACATAAATGATATAACTCGAAGCCATAAAGCACAAAGAGATACAGTAAAACTAATGTACCGAACGTGTCTTCCACCGTATAATTTTCACAAAGGCTTACCGCTCCGCAGTTTAGCATTCGATAGGGAGACTTTTCGCATTCCATTCTCCATTCCCGATCCAGTGCTTCTTTGGTTTCGTCGTCGTAGTCGTCTCCTCAGCTCTCTCTCTCTCTCTCTCTTCCCCAGTCCTCTTCTCTAATTCAGCTCCCTCCACGCTTCTCCAAAGTCCGAAAGCGGAGAAGAAACTAATTCATGTGGAAATGAGATTACAGCTTTAAATTACTCAGACTACACTAAAGTGCAATTCTTTTCGAAGAATTTGTAATAATTTTTAGCCAGCGCACATAGACTTGCTCATAAATATAGTGGCCGAATAAGGGAGATGGAGGATGGAGTTTCCAGCAATACTTTTTGTCTTCAACTTTTACTACCATACTCCATTTCATTTGGCTGATGATGATGACGGGGAAGTGAGTGTATTCTTCTTCTTCCCTTTCCCGCATACCGCTCGGCCCGTCGTCCACCCTGTACAATAAATACAATTTTACAACTTGTAACTTGTCTCATTTCCCTCATGAATGAAAAATCTTCGCACCTTCCCCGGAAAAATATCATAAAGAACGTCAAGTTTCTGCTGAGGGTGCTCCTGGTATAAACAGGAGGAGGAGAACGAGGAGATGATGATGACGACGAGAACGACAGGGACGTTGTTATAATACTTGGAAATTCAAACGACAACCCGCGGTGCCATATAGATTTTTATGCTTTTCAACTTACATTATTGCTCCTCTCACGTCCTCATGATGCATTCCTAAATTTTCCACTGCTTTTCCACCCCAAAAAATTTATCCACACTCGGTATCCCCACGCCTTATTTGAACGACTATAGGAATCGAATTTCTGAGCTGAGCAATAAAGTCTATCCAATGCTTGGGAGGAAATATTTATTTTTTTGCAAATCCAATACAATACCCAAAAATTATGTGTGAAAGTTTGACACTGCTGACCCTCAAGAACGCGATGTTCTCTCTGTCGCATGAGTGAAAAGCCGCGAGTCGAACGTATTCCGACCATTCCCGCAGACGTATTCAAAACTACCGCCAATGAACACTCATGCGCCATATACGCACGTACTGCTCATTTACGTCACTGTCGCATGTGGTTGGCCAGTGCTGATATGTATATAGTGTGCCGATTGAAGCATAGTAACATACTGTATGCTCATTTTGGTGAAAATTTTTATTGTCCCTGTATTTTGTAAACAAATGACACTCACTCCAATTTGCATCACCCGTCATTTTCGAGAGTTGAGAACAGGGTTGATGGAGGTGGTAACATTTTTTTACTCTCTCATCAAACGCCACGATAGGCCGTTGCTTTCGACAGGGCTAATTGATTTATTGGCACTGAGCCCTCATAATCCTCCGAGTGAGTGCATAAAGGAAACCAGAATTTGCGGCGCAGCAGGAGACCCTGCAGGTTTCGCTTCATTTCCGAACAAGACGACATCACGTTGTACAACGAGTGTCGGCTCGCCTACATGCGATAAGTGTCGCACTGCTACGGTCAAAGATACATTGTTGTTTTTGCGAACATTTTATCTCAATTTCCCGTCCAAATGTTTTGCACTTTCGAGAGAAAATAACAGCGTAACGATGGTCATAAGTAGCTGTCAACTTTCAGGTACTGATTATGATTCCGAAGACATCTCTCCGTCGGCATGTACCTCACTGTATTATTACATGCACATTTGACACAGCATCGGCACACTAATGAGCTTCCACTCAAAGCCCGTTTTCTACCATCATGCAATGTTATCACAAATGACAAGGTTTGAGACAACAAGTTAATTCAGCGGTAGCCTTTACCTTAATCTCATTAAGTTGGGATATAATGGGCATCATCCTACAACATGAAGAAACTACAACGTTGAAAATTAAGTGGCTACGATACTTAACTTTTTTTAAATCAATTTTAGCATTCAAAGCGTTTCGCAATCCGGATGTGCTCCACCCATTGCCACAGATCCAAGAACGCACTTGAATGGGCCGTTCATATCGCTGAGAAAAGTGCAGAAGCAGCATGAGCTCTGTCGCTTGGAGAGACTGGAGGTGAGTGGTTTAAAAAAAATTCAAGATTTGCCGCGTCCCAAAATCTCCACCTTTTCGCAAATTCCCACATCTTTTAGAATATTTCCTTGTTGTTTTTACACGGAAAGTTTTGGCTACACTGAAATTCTACACACACGCAGTAAAATTTAAACCTTCCGGAAGGGATTCTATTTCGGGGCCATGCTAGCCAATTTCTCAGCAGTACCTGTTTTAAACTTGGCTCCCCAATTATGAGAATCTCGTCCTCAGACTCCGCTCTCTGCATCTCCGGAGGGACTGGCGGCTGGAAAGTTTCTGTTGGGTCTGTTCAGAGGTTTTAGGGGTGTCATTCCGGTGAGCTATTAGCTTTCTCGGCACATGCCTGTATGTGTTTGTGTGTGCGTCCTCCCAGGTTGCTATCACAGTATGCCAATAAGCCATACCATATGTTCCCATCCCAATCTCCGCCGTTGAGTAAGTGTTACGCACTCCCAGACATATGGAGAGCACCGGTGAAATTGCTCCAGTCAAGTATGTTGGTGTGGCGACACACGGAGTCTGGAAGTGCGCCGCTCCCACTGTATGGAAACCATAGGCTACTGCGTAGGCCTTTTAAGTGCAAAGTGGAGGGAAATGAAAGTAGTTTAGCTCCGCTCCCCCGCCGTTATTACTCCACAGTGTCCAAGCTGTGAATTTTCTCGTAAAAGAAACTAGGTTATGAATAATTTGTTTAGTTACTGCCATTTTCTAAGCTGGAGATGAGAATGTTCCGGGAGGGAGGAACGACGACGGTGTGCCTCACTCAAGTCAGCCAATGCCCCACATCCGCGGCAGTGCAATGAGGAGCCCGTCTGCTGTGTACGTGTGAATGTGGAAGTCCATGGAAGTTTTGGCTCCAATGACCTGTCCTTCTATCTATACCCGCCGCCTCGCTGCCGCCGCCGACGGGAATGGATTTGCAAAACTGCAGTGTGTTGAGGAGGGGCTCCGTAATAGAGACACTACTTCTCCCACGGCCTGTGAAATAGCGTGCGAATGCTAATGCCAGTACTGGCCGTAGCAAATTTCATTGAATGATAAAGGGCTGCAGTCATGCATACCAGTGAGCAGGCTGTGAAACTGGCTCTCTCTCTCTCTCTCTGTCTAGCCCCCGCCCTGCTCCACGCGGATGCGGTGAGCATAGGAATGAAACAATTCGGAGGCTACTCAAGGAAAATCATGCTCGTTTCAAGGTCCAACAGTCAGCTGTGTGTGTGTACATATGGCAGATTCCAGAGTGTTCCATTTCCCTGGAAGAAGTGATAGTGGGGCTGTTGGAGTGGATCGCAGAATAAAATAGAGTATGGGAATAGTGGGGGAGAATGAAATTACGGCCAAGAAATCTCCTTCCGTCTCCCGGCTTGCCCTTCCATATATGTCCGAGTGTGTGCCGGGATGGGGGAGAGAGTGGGGTGAAAAATGTAAATTCCCCACCGTCTCTCAAAAGCAATGTGGAACATTTGCATACAGAATTTGAACAGAGGACTTAATTTACTCGGAATTATGATGATAGGGTGGAGGGGGCGTGTGCGGTGCAGTTACGGCGGACAATTAAAGGGGATTACGCCAGGCTCCCAATCATTTCATTCTTCGTCTTCACTTTATTGTAGGAGGTGGACGAGGAGGAGGAGGAGGGCAAGGAGGTGCATACATTTTCTGTTAGTATGAGGATATGTACATGTGAAGGAACAGTTGAGCCCTCCCTCCTCATTTCCAGACTTGAGATGTCTTCATATATTTAAACCCTCTTCATTTCCAAAAATAACTCTCACGGACGAAATTGGATAATATGGATGATGATGAGGGAATTTTTCCAGTAGTGGCCGACCTACTTCTAAGACCGTCCAGACTCTCCTGGTTTACAGATCTGATGGTATTCCGGGCCAGGAATGCGTCTGAACGAAATGCGTGTGTCTCTGGCCTTGTTTGTATGCGTGTTTATGTGTGTATGTGTGTGTGTAACTGTGTGTGAAAGAATGGAAATCTTGGAGCGAGTAAGGTTTGAATACGGAGTGTGTGTATGTCTTAAAGTTGATGTGAGGCGCGAGCATTTGTAAACTCATATGCGTAATACGTTTGTTTCGCATGCAATACTTAAGCCGTAGGTCTATACGTGTGTGCGCGGGCGGTTCCTATGTAACTCGGAGTGCACACATGTGTGCAAGCAGTTCTGTGTTGGCGCGTACATGTTTTCGCGGGTTTCGCTCTCCAATGAATGGTAAGTACGTGTGTGCGCCCGGTTTAGTGGCTCATAACCCGCAGTGGTAAATGTGGACGTGTGTGCGTGGGCGGTTCTGCCTCCTGTCCGACGCCCGTGGTTAGTGTGGACGTGTGAAACCCGTAAATAAATGTGTACGAGGAAGTAAGGGGCAAACCGAAGGTGAATGTATGTGAGGGAGTATAGCAAAAATGAATGGTAAATGCGTAAAAGCGGCTGGGAGTGTGAGTAACCATGACTGCGTGCGTGGTTGTGCAACAATCCGTACGTGTGTGTCTCTCTGCAACCGTGGTGGGTAACTCCGCATGAGATTCTCGGGGTCTATTCGATATGTGCCACTGCGGTTACTCGACCCAGCTATCCTGAGAAACTAATTAAAAATCTTGTTTGTGAATTTCCGAGGGCAAAACCTACATCCGGGGAAGATGGGAGCAAAATTCATTTCCCATGTTCTTAATTTTCCTCAACATGTGTGTGTATGTGTTTGCGCTTTCATGTGTGTCCCTGCGTACATCATGTTTCCGCAGAGTCTTAAAAAAATCCGGAACTACGGCTTTATATATCTTGACCATATCTTGAAGGTCTTGGGATGAAGAGGAGTAGTAGCCGCAGCGGAAATAGACGGCGAGGTAAGGATGTGTACACATCGGCCCTATGTGTGTGCGGTTCCTGTATACATGTGTGTGTGTGTGTGTGTGTCGGAGATGAGGGAAGATATCCTTCCATAGATTGGCCATTATTTTTTGAGGTCACATTCGGAGTGGACCATTATCGGGTGGAGCGCGGCGAGCCATTTTCTTCGGCACATTTCTGAGTAAATGAGAGACATGCCGACGTCGCTATCTCATATCTAATATAATATAATGGCAGCGCGGCTCATCCGCCAACGCGGACCAAGTTGTGTGTGTGGCTTAGAGGCAAGTCGCTGTAGTAGCAGATCTCCGCACTCTTGCGCCAGCAGATAAATGAATTCAATGTTTTCACTCGTTCCCCTCCATCCCCTTATATACACTTTTTCCTCTATCTCTTTGCCATGTCCCAACTGAAATTGACGTAAAGTCAAGACGGGCAAGGCTCCGCCGACTGATTGAATGCGATCGGGAGGAGTATCAGCGTGAATTACTGAAACTAGGACTCACTCTGTACACGGACACTCTCCTATAATGCCCGGATTTGAAGACGACCAGAGGATGACGAAGAGGATGAGGAGGAGGAGGAGGAGGAGGAGGAGGATGGGGCAGCAGCGGCGGAAACTATATAGGAAAATCCTTTCAATTTCTCCCTCTCCTCCCCACCTCACCACGTAAGCAGTCCCATATATATTATACGTTGCCATAATGTGTGGGAAAATGATCCCCATTACCGTTGCCGCCCAATCTGAAGGATACCCCCTGCCCCTGCGGATCGTTGGCACTGATCATATATCCTAACCGTAACATCTCATTGTCCCAATGATCGACCTACTAATAAGGTCATTGTTTTCCTCCATAGGTTCCTCTCTGACGTCCATTAGATTTGACCCGGTTGACATCCACTACCATCTGTTCCGCCATCATCATCCACCATTATCGTCCTAGTTAGTGACTCCGTAGAACCATTTCGTAGCCACAGCACATTGCTAATGTAACATCAGTGTACGAGCGAGTCTTCTGCTGCGCAATTAAATGACGGGTACGACGGCTAGCATGAATAGCGACAGTACGTAGTAATAGTGAGAAATCTTCAAGTTTTTTTTATATCCGCACCAACAGTCCGGACTTTATGGGTCAAACCCTGAATGATTTACAGCCTGGAATGGGTCAGGATAGAGGATATGTGAGAGCGTAATGTGAACCGCTGTGACGCCATTGAGCTGGCCGCGCCACCATGGCAAAACACATAATGTTTTCATACTGTCAATCCAGAGTAACTGATAAGATAAGAGCATGAGTCCAACCTCTGAAGAATCCCCTGGCGGATCAAGTAACGTTCTGTGCCGTGTACGCAGAAATCTCCTTCGTATCTCACTCCTCTTATATTGCCGCCAAAAAAAAAACATGACAGACTCTCAAAACTTTTACAATGGATCCCATTTGCATATACATATTTACAATCATCAAGTTTTTCCAAGGTCCCTGCCGCCCCAACGTGTGTCCGCTCCGCACAGGCAGCTGTTCGGACCTCCACGGTGGGGCCTAATTGAAATCCATTTTTGATTTTATGACTCGCCGCTGTTGACAATGAGGAGGGATTGCTCGGTCGGGGGGAGCCAGCTGGAAGGTGCAAATGTGCGAAGAGCCGTCCAAAGGATGGTAAAAATATTAGAAAAATTTAGCAAAATGCTCACACCAACTGCTCAGCGCGGAGAGTGCGGATGATGACACCCGGCTGGCCGTGCGCTCCACACACCGCACCTCATAAAAATCTATGGGAAACATGCAAAAGTCAAATATATGCATCAAATCCTCAGCTGCTAGCCACGTCCCAGTGCCACTCGTCATCCCATCCCCCTTGTCTCTTAATCACAATACTATTAACAACGGGCTTGATTGACTTTGAATGAGATTGTGGTGTGGTAGAACTGGAAATTGGAATAATTGGCCCAACAATAATAATTGTAGCTTCCAAACAAAGAGCCTGTTATGGAATATTTCCCCTCTTAAGAGACCAGTAGCAAGTGAACCCTGTTCTCGTTGATGTTGATGATGATAGCTGTTGGCCAGATTGGAAGTGTGAGTTGAGTTCGAATTGTGAAACGGTCAAAAATAAATTGACTGAAAAAAAATATTTAATGGTAGGTTCTCTGTCCAATCTTTGGATATGTGCTTCGCGGCTGGATCCACGACATCTGGCCCCTACTTGTTGTCATGCGCTCCACACAGAATTACTACTACAACTCCTTCAGCTCCAGGAGTAAATATTGCAAATTAACGAGGTAATAACAGTGTAATCGCAGTGCAAACAAAGGTCAAGTGGTGATGATGATGAGGACCAAGAGGAGGTGAGATGGAAGTAGTAGTTGAGAGAATGGGGCGGCTAACAATTTTGTTAGATTTTATCCGTTAATTAGTAAGGCTTGCCCTGGCAGGGGAGTCGCAGCCTGTATCTCGACGATAGCTGCTGCTACTGCTGCTGCTGCATCTGTGATTCGCACGTGTAGTAATTCTTTGGGATCCCTCACAGAGAGTCAGACGGAGGAGCCGCAAACATTTAGAAAAATCAGCCAGCCCATGTACAGCCGCTCTATGTAGCCAACAACAAGGGTGTCTCCCGCCCGGAATTTCCTCAACTGCCAACCCTGCTCAGCGGAATTTCCTATTGTACCACTGTCTGCTCGGCGGGAAAACATTATCGTGGAACATTAAAATTCCCACTTCATCTTTCAAGATAGGGGGGAAGTCTTTGTTTGTAAATC
>WJFA01001760.1:0-19253 GCA_009870155.1 Pseudobourletiella spinata
CCACCCCATCTCTATATTTGCACTCCGTGGTGCATTTGGCATCAATCATGTGCTTCCCTAAACGGAGTACAAATTGTCATGAAGATCCTGTTGTTCACCTTCTCCTGTACTCCGTGTACGTACATTACATCCCTTCAATGTCTCCGTATTCATCCCATTTACAGAGGGGGCACTGAAATAAAGAAGGAGTAATTCAGAGAACGAAGAAGCCCGCTGGGAATGACAATAGAGGAAGAAATGAAGTACTATAATGCACGGCGGTTACGACCAACTGCCTGCCTTCCTCTTCTCCCTGCATGTATGCCAAGAACTCTCCCCTCAGGTTCATATAGATATATATACGCATACATGAAGAGAGAAAAAAGGAATTCACTTCCGTCGTCATCCTCACGTCTCCACGTTGGTTTAAGATAAAATCCCAAAATTGGGAAAGCATACCGAGTAGCGGCAGTAGTGGGGGTGGCGGTAGCAGTGGTGGTGTTGGTGTGAAGGGATGAGGACAATAATGCCGGGTACATATATAATTTCCTTATGCCCCTCCACACCAATAGCATCCTCGAGCACAAAGTTTGCTGAATTGGAAGGAAAAGGAGAGGGGGAAATTGTAGTGGTGCCGGCAGTGGTTATACTGGCGGAGTCTGGCTCTTCGTCGACGAGGGTTGTGGTGGTGGTGGTGGTAGCTTTTCTTGGTAGCAATAGTACCGCTCTTGCATGGTAGTAGAACGTAAAGGTGGATGATTCATCCATGACGGATCGATGGGACCCGGTTGAATTTGTTACTGGGTGTGCAGTAGTAGTGTCGTGGTGGTGGTATGGCAGCAATAGCAGAAGTACGTTGAAGCTGAAATAAGTACGTTACACACATACAGCATCCACGACAACTGCTGGTAGTGGTGGTGGTGGAAACGGTGGTGGTGGAGGAGGAAGCGAACGGTCCGTGTGTAAAACCACGGTAGACGCTGAGTGGAATAAAACCCTCCCTCTCCAACGACCCAAGAGTGAAATCCTCCAGAAAATATGCTACAGTTCTAGCAGAGAGAGAGAGAGAGAGGGGGAGGAAAATTACTTGTCTTCCCTCGTACTTTTCCAGTCTCATTCCAGCGACTGTGGGGGTGGTGCTCTCGTGTACTGCATCCTCTGTATCCATCTCTCGCTCTATTTCCATCCCAAAAGAACAGTTTTGGGGCAGTTGGAGAAGGTCCGGAGGTGCTTGTGCTTCCGAACACACGCAATAGATCTGTCGGTCTGCATCTCGGGTCGCACGAAATCTGTACGCACTTTTGAAAGCCGTGCATGGGTAGGTATTACAACGCTGGAGAAGACATAAGAACCATGAAGTAATTATGGGGTAAATGAGAATCAGTGGAGAAGCCGCAGGTTGTTAAGTATAAGGAACAGTTGGACGAAAAGAGGAGGGAAAAAAATCTGTTTTTTAACGTTCATCTCTATGGATAAATAGCCGGACGAACCGTGCACACAGACAGAAAAGATGCTGTGAAGACGAGGGAGTCTGGGAGCTAAAAGGTAACCGCGTGAGTACCTGTTTGACTTTTTTCTAATCTCTCTCTCTCTCTCTCTCCGTCTCCGTCCGTCCACATACGAACATATTGAGATTTTTACGAAGAAAAAGAATAGAGGGTCCACCGTCGTTACAATAACAGCTACTCGTATGTAAGTGTATACATGTGTGTGTGTGGATGTATATGTTTGTGCGTTCGTGTGTGTGTGTGTGTGTGAAGTTATGATAAAATACGGTGAATAAAGGCTTGCTCCTTCGTTTTCGTCTCCCAAACACTCTCTGTGCTGCTCCTGGTCCGTCTCCATCGGCTTTTATAGCCAGAGTCAGAGAGAGAGAGAGTCATCTTGTATATAGTGAACTAACGTTGGAGTTTTTCACTCGGCTCCAAACAAAGCAGTACTACCTGGATGTAGTGTGTGTGTGTGTATGTGTGGATATGTGAGTATGTGGCCGGGCTATGACTTTAAACATGGTAACATTACCTCTGACGTTTTTATACGTCCAAGTATGTATTCTAATGTAATTTTTCCTGGTGTATGTGTGTACAGGTAGGCGATCGCTGTTGCATGACTACCTCCCGGCCCTGGGGCCATATTCCCACGGTTTATTGACCAGTCCCTGTGGAAAACTCGAAAAGCTAGAGGAGTTACTCAGTCAGCCACGGTGCACACTTCCACTCGCACGAGCAGAGTCATCGCTGTGTTTCGTCTCTCGGTCGCTCCTTTGTGTACGTAGTGCAGCGTATACGTAGTACGAGTCCCCATACTATTAACGTGTTTTTCCTCGTAGTCAGAGTGAACGTGTATTATTGTTTCTCGTCTCTCATGGCTCCGCAACGAGGTAGTAGTGAAGAATTTGCAAGTGGATTATCCTCTATAATAATTATATCAAGTTCATAGCTGGAACGATATCAAGTGAATTTTCCAGTGGGTGTCCAAGTGTGGAATGTGTTGTTGTTAGTGTGTGCGTGCTGCGTGTGCGTGTGTGTGTGTGTGTGTGTGTGTGCGTGTGTGTGAATGAGTGGGGAAACTGATGATTCAAAATGTGAGGTGAAAAGTCTGGGTGAGATAAGAAGACCAAGTGTGAGAGGGGTTCCCGAGGTTCAGAATGTGCGGAAGTTCACCCTGGTGGATCTTCTGCATGCTCATCGTCCCAGTTCGGCTGAAGCTCCTCAGGAATTTCCTGTTGCTCCTCATTACATTTGCCATCACCGTGCTAATAATCCCAGCTGGTCAGGCGTTCGTCGTCGTAACGGACCATAACAGACCTGAAGGATGGGTTCTGTTCGATGCCCAGATAAGTATCAAGCTGAACCAAGCTCATCCTCCATCGTCGGCGGTCCTTCCGCAAGGTCCTCGGCGGACGGAAGTGCATTCGGCAGGGGAATCAGAGCGGGAATTTTATTCATACCGGATCTCGCATCACAAAACCCAGCCGTGGATCCACCGGCTCGTCCATTTGGACAAGGACGGGAAGCTGCGGTGGAAGAGACCGGGTCATGACCGGCTCAACGCCTGCAACACCAGTCCGATATTTCCAAGTTCCTTTCTAGTGTACATCGACATAATCTCCTATCCGCGCCATGTCCGGAATAATAGCACGTCGACCGTGGAGTGTGCGGGGGGTGACTCCTCGGAGGCATGTGCATACTTTGACTACATATCCTTCCCGCTCACAATCATTACCCAGCCAACGAGTTCGCGGAGGAGGTTTGACTGCGAGGGGGGTGACCGACAGAATAGGGTACAGGGGACATCGGGATCCTCCACCGCAGCAACAACTGAGGGTGGCGGGGATAATGGTGAAGTGCTTCACTTGACCCGCTCTGTAGATGACATTTATGTGTCCTTCCCCGTCGAGGGTCATTACTGTCACCATGCCTCGGAGAAGTTGACAAATATTGGGGATTTCCTACCAGCAAGTGTTCGTTCGGGCTGCCACACGACAGCCACTGTCATGTCTAATGAGCATTTCTTCGCCATAGAGGGTTCGACGGGTGACCTTGTGCTCCGAGCCGACTGGTGTCTCTTCGAACCGGTTCAGACAGTTCAGATCCTCCTCCACCTCAAGTGTTCCCCCTTCTCCAGTCACTCATCTGACAAGGCTGTCATGTCCTGGGACCAACTCGTTCATTTTATTATCCATCGCTTTGATGGCAGTTCAGTCGGGAGTTCGGGCTCGTCGCAGAGTCACTCATCAGCGCCTGGTAATTCAATCATCATGGAGTTCCACCCCATTCATAGGATGCGGAGGGAAATGCGGAATCAGGCCCCGTACTTTGAGCAGACCATGTATGTGGCTTCCGTGCCGGAGGAGCAACCTCCAGGCATTACCGTCACCACAATCAGTGCGACGGACCCGGAAAGCTCACCCCTCACTTACTCCATGACTTCCCTGTTGGATGCACGATCTCAACAATTTTTCAGCTTGGATTCCAAGTCTGGGATAATCTCAACGGTGGATCGACTGGATCGGGAAAAAATGGATGTGCACTACTTTCGTATTGTTGCCACGGACGGGGGTATTCCCCCTCGGACCGGAACGGCTACTTTGCAGGTAATTTCATTTCAAGACTCATTTTTCTCACTTCTTCTTCTTCCCCGTCCCTTCCTTTCTCTCTCACCCTCGCGGATGGAAAACAGAGTGGAAAAGTTTTACCGCATATGTGCAACACTATACAAACAGAACAACAAAGGGGAGGAGGATGGAAGTGGAAGCTAAAGCAAACTTTCCGGCTAGCCCCATCAGTCCTCATACAATGGGATCTCCTGTTGGTTCTGATTCCCCTGTGGTTCCCCAGATTGTATTACGTATTCGGATGAATCCGGAGAGCGATGCAGTTCCGCTGCAATAGCTTAACCCTGAGGAATGAGAGACTCAAATATTAGATTTATGCTTCATAAAATCTCCCGAGACTTCCATTGAATCGGAAATAAACACCATAAGCATTACTGCTGCTTGATAAAACACCCTCGCCGCCACACTCCTTAGCACCACACGTCCCTCACTCTTCTCCTAAAATCTCCTCCCCTCTCCGACCGGGAATGCGCCGTCGTTCGTGGTGGACGGAGGAGGGAAGTGGGAAAAAATGCCGCGACATTTTATGAGCCTTATCACATTTATCCCATATTCCTACTACTCCCTTTCTCACGTACTTGACAGAGTCATTTCCCTCGAACTTCGGAGCTCCGTCAACACTCTCAACAACAACAATAACAACAACATGGAAGAAATCTTTGAGTCAGTGAGCCACACCAGTCACCCTCCGTGTCTCCACTATCGCTCCGTTCTCACTTTTCCTTTTTATGGGAGTCGGAAACATAATTCCTTTTACTAAAAATTACACCGTATTATAAAGAGTGAACGGATAAGATACTGATTTTACACAAGTGAAAATTCTGTGTGAAAATGAGAGTGGCTATGGGAAGGGATATGTACTGTAGTACGCATACGTTGGCGCAGTGAGAAGTAAACGGTTATATGTGATACGAGGGTGGAGTATGTAAGAACAACTCTCTCCAGGAACTGCATGTTGGAAAATCATTAGTATGGATAAGCGAGGCTGGATAAGAGATTTAACATCGTCTGAGAGTGACTGAGAGCAAAGAGAGCGTGTGTATAGCAGATACATTCTGAGCCTGAGGGACCCCCGGACGGTCAAATGGCTGGTGGTGCATACATATTATTATACAGTACCTGGAGGTTACTAGGAAGAAGTCTGTGGAAGAAACGGTCGTTTTTTTCAGGATTTACTATTATGTATATGGCATTGACTATGTTGCTCCGTGTATAATGTTTATCACTTGGACCGTAGGCAACGGACCGACGAACGAGAGCTTGTCTATCTCTCTCTCTCTCACTCACTCAGGCTGCTCATTCCCAAAAGATCTCTTGAAAAACTTCTCGCTGGGACGTGTAAACATATAAAGTGATTCAGACTGTTCTCCTCTCTATATATTTTTTCACAGGGGGATGAAAGGCGGTGAGGTACGGGATAGGGTAAGTCTCCGCGCCTTACCTGTGTGAGCGAGGGGATTACTGAAATGCCGCTTTTATTTCTCCCATTTTCCAACGCATTAACTGACGCGTGACACTTTTTCAAACTCGTAGGATTTTGCGGGTGACAATGAAACGTGCTAACTTCCTCGTGCGAGGGACAAAAAAAAGATTGAGTTGAGTGTAGAGTATCACTGACTCTCGGACTTTTGTGAGCGGAAAACAAACATATAATATGGTTCGGGAGGTACACGTATAGTAGTACAGTTCATCGAATCTCTTGTGTTGACAGCTAGCGGTTCATTCCGGTGGAAACTGCCGGTGGACCGTAATGAAAGCCTACACACGGTTCAATCTGCTCCCAAGTCCTGGTCTTCTTCTGTAATGAAAGGCTCTATGGTTCAATTTGCTGTCAACTCCAGGGTCCAATGTACTGAAATCCTATACGGTTCAATCTGTGTCCAACCTCTGTGTAGATTCTAGTTTATTGCATTATAGAGAACGTATTGTTGAGTGTGATGAAAACTTCTTATGGGAGTTTGGTACAGTTGCGCCCCATAAATCCAGTTGTGGAAGTAAGAAACTCCTCAAGAGATGTTCATCTCTTTTGAGAATTCGGTTGCTCCTTTTTTTGTGCTGAATGTGAATGTGTGGGGAGTGAGGACATGCCAAATTAGTACGGCACCCCAACTACGAACGAACGATTTGAAGTTTAGCCAATACTGATGGGATTCTCTCCCCTCTATTTAGCAAGGAACCGGTCACACAACTCACTGTGATAACATTGTGTCCCATTTGAGTATGTTGCAACTGAAATTCCATTATTTTTAGATTAGCTCTCCAATTATTGTCACTGGGAGTGTAATTACCATTTACAGCGGCGGCAGCATGACTGACACTTTTATATTCATCACACAAGCATTTATACTTTTGAACACATCCCGAGGCATGATAATTACTCTAATGTTGTAAGCGAATAGACTCGCCTTTTCTCATTCGGAAGTTAAAAAGATTTCTGCTCCTTCAAAGGGGCATCCGCTGAAGTGGATTCTGTCGACCTGGTAGCCCTTTTCCGCTCAATAATGAATCAATGCTCTTTTCTTTCCAGTCATTTTTGGTGGAGGTTTTGAAACATTGGAAAGAGGGTTTGACTTCATTTGTGGAGATGCGTGTTCACGGCTAAATTGGTTATTTCATCCTCATCCTCATCATCATCATCATCATCATCGGTGATTATTAGGACGCCTACTATTATTTACTCTGTCCGTAACTGACTTCTCGTTTTATGCAGATGCAAACAGTAATTTTACGGCTGCACGCGGAACGGTACTGCGGGGGGAGAATGCAAATTGGGATTCTCTCACAGAGTGGACCATCAACTTGTATGCATAAAGTCACTTGAATTCCTTTGCTGTTTTAATTAAGGAAAGGAACTTGAGGAGAGTTGTGGTCGTGGTCGTGTATATAGTATGAGCAGTAGTGGCCCTTAAACTTTTCCGACTACTTATTGCGAAGTGAATTGCCGGATTAGGGACACTACTTGGAGAGTATGAACAGCCGTTAGGTTGCAACCCACCCAATCATTGCGGTTTCATATGTAGCACCTGTGCTTCTCATCCCGCTGTGAGCGAGTGGTGTATGTGTGTGTGTGTGTGTTTATGTGTGCGTGCTTGGCCCATGTGTGTGTATGTGAATTTTAGGAGCTTGTGCGTGTGTGAGAAAGTGCAACATGTGTAAGAAAACCTTACAAGTGTCCAATCTCCCGTTGCAACCTCAACTACTTGACACTACTCCGGCATGTGTAACCAATTGGAATAAGTCAAATGTTGTACACCGCTGCTGGTTAGTATATATATGTATATGTAAGAGTTGAGAAATCCGCTGTTCTCTTCCACTGTGCCTCCTGTCATCAAGTCCTCCGTTGCCGAGAAGAGTTTGCTTCCCAACTTTGATAAAGCTACGCTCTATGATGGTTTACGCATACCAAGGGATTTCATTCCTCCGCTAATCCCAAGAATAATGATCACCACACAACATCACATCAGTCATCCCGAAACAACTTTTTGTCCTCGCTCTACAAGGCTATCCGTTCTCACGTAGAAAAAAATGAACAGTTGTCCAAAGATGAAATTGATGAGACTTTGACTGACTCTCACACACTGCTGACTGGCTGACGGAGGTAAAAAAAAATATTATTAATTTCAGATCAACGTCTCAGACCTGAATGACGAGGCCCCCAAGTTGGAGCAAAGTTCATACTCCGTCTCGATCCGCGAGGGGATCTCGGTGGGCTCAACGGTACTGAGCATCCGCGCCACGGATCAGGACACCGGGAAGAACGGGGATATTGAGTACACGATCCTCAATCCCCACGACACTGGGGATGCATTCCGAATCGAATCCGACACGGGCGTCATAACAACCAAGTTACCCCTGGACCGGGAGCAGAGGGATGAGTACACCCTGATCGTCCAAGCCAATGATCTTGCCCCTGCCATTGCTGATAGGAAATCCGCCACGGCCACGGTCCGCATTGAGATTCTCGACGAGAATGATTCCTGGCCACAGTTCAGTCAGCGCTCGTACAATGTGACCGTGCCGGAAAACTCGGATGCATCCAATTACCCTGTGATTGCGCGTGTGAGGTATGCCATTACTCTTATCATCATTATCCTCCACCCCCTAACCAGTCCAGTCCCCTTTTCTGTAGGCCTTGCCGACAATAAGGTGTATAATACTTTTGACTCCACATCAAGTACGTGAGGATTCAAATTACAGTGACAGATGAAAGGGTCCGCAGAGCGGGAAGGTTCTCATAGTTTGTTTTTCCCATTTGATAAATGAGGACCTTGGATTTGGTATTGAGGGAGAAACATACATAAGATCCGTATCTTTGTTCCGGTGAACAGGTCACAGGCCAGTGCATGTCTTGAGTGAATAATATTCTTCTCTGATACATTATTATGGCAGCGCGGCAGCCCCCAATTTTTTCCCCTTTGCTCTCTCTCTCTCTGTGTCTCTCTCTCTCTTCCCCCCTCTTTCTCTGATGAATGGAATGAGCTCCGCCTCGAAGTAATTTGAATCCTGATACGATCACCGCCATTTATTTTAATGTGACTTTTTTGTCCCCTCCAAGATTTTTGGCTTACTTTTCAATAATAATGATTAGGATGATGATCTTGATGCGATGGGGCTGCAGTAATAGAGTTAGTATGGCTGCTTCTGCTGCTGTGCTGCGTTCTGCGTTGCTGATGATGTAGCGAAAAAAATTATTAATCTGGATCCGCTGTCATTCCTTGTGGGGGGATTTCACAGTGCGACGGATGCGGACGAGGGAGTGAATGCGGCCCTGCGGTATTCAATCATCGGGGGGAACAGCCAGAATCATTTCTCAATTGACGGTCTCACTGGAGAAGTGAGTCTTTTGAAATCACTGGATTATGAAGCGGGGAGAAGCTACCGGCTGAACATCCGAGCCATAGGTACGTAAACGTCTATCTTCCTGTATGCTCATCATCATCATATATATCTATCCGCTCCTGCATGCCCTATTACACTCTCTCATGGCTGGTTAGCTACACGAGCGGATCTTTAGTGCATGCCACACTGCTCTATGCATACTGTCTGTTTTGCGTATACGCTGGGGACGTTGTAAAAGGGCGTCCACTTGCTACGACGACGACACGGCTGAACTGTGTGAAGTTATCGGCTGTGTGCGGCCGATAGTGCCTCTTTGTGTGCGTGCAATTGTGTGTGCACACACAGGGATTCTTTAGCGGGGAGTGCGGAGCGGCGTGAGAATGACATTGCATGTTACTGGAGATGGCAGCAGCCATGTTGGAGTTGATATTGAGGATAGGAGCGGATGCGATGAGGGGTTTAAATAATGGCGTACTTTTATATCCTGAAAAGTTGCTCTCCACTCTATCTCATCTCTCGTTCGAGCCGAGTAGTTCGATAATTAAAGTTTGAAAAGTTGCATCACCTGCTTCCCTCTCATCTTCACGGTCGATCAGTTTGCTCGTATTACCTACAGGCTTGAATGTTAGCTTTCCTTGATTAAGCACGGATCTCATTAGTGAATCTCATTGTTGCCTTTCCCTGTGTATGTGCGCGTATGCGTGGCTCTGACTGAACGTGGGCTGAGCAGACAGCGGAAATCCATCGCGGTCGAACAACACCATCCTGCTCGTGAGCGTGGAGGATGCAAATGACAATCCACCCCACTTCTTCTCACCCCTCTTCCAAGAGACTGTTCAGGAGAACGTGGCCATCGGGAGTTCCATCCTGCGAATCCAGGCCTTTGATCCGGACGATGGACTCAACTCCAAGATTTACTACCGGATCTCCTACCGGGAGAACCCGGATCTGTTCCCCTTTGAGATGGAATCCGACTCGGGCTGGATTAAAACGAACAAGGAGTTGGATAGGGAGGTGCAGGGGAGATATGACTTTGATGTGATTGCGGCGGATTCGGGGGAAGTGCCGCTGAGTGCGACGGCCTCCGTCGCCGTCCTCGTTCAGGATGTGAATGATAACTCCCCGGTACTGGAACGGAAGCTATATGAGACGGCAGTTTCGGAGCAGGACCCACCGGGGACCCCGGTGGAGACGATTAAAGCCACGGATCCGGAT
This sequence comes from Pseudobourletiella spinata, assembly GCA_009870155.1. NCBI lineage: Eukaryota > Metazoa > Arthropoda > Collembola > Symphypleona > Bourletiellidae > Pseudobourletiella > Pseudobourletiella spinata. Next base: position 10,151 of record WJFA01001760.1, read on the forward strand.
GAAAATTCCAGGCTAACGTATGAGATCGTGGACGGGAATACGCGGAGTCGCTTCTCCATATCCACTCAGAATGGAGTGGGGCTCGTCACCATTGCTCAGCCGCTAGACTTCAAGCTGGAGAGGAAATATGTGCTGACGGTGAAGGCAGTGGACTCGGGAGGGCGATTTGATCTGGCCACTGTCAATATCCTCGTGAACGATGCCAATACTCATCCGCCCGTCTTCCAGAACACGCCATACTCTGTGAAGATATTCGAGGATGTCCCTGTGGACTCGACGGTCCTCGTAGTTCAAGCCGTGGACCAGGACTCGGGCCAAAACTCCCAGATCGTCTACACGTTCGTCCAGGACGGGGATAATGAGGGGAATGAGGCGTTCATGATTGACTCCAATACGGGAGCTATCACAACGACCCAGCTGCTGGATCGGGAGAAAGTCTCCGGTTACATCCTCACGGTCATTGCCAAGGATAAGGGCATCCCGCCCATGTCGGACACGACGGATGTCGAAATTGTCGTTATGGACGTGAATGATAACCCGTAAGTGGATGAGGCTAACCCCATTATCGGAAAATCTTATCTTGTTAGATGCAAGCCACTCTCTGGGCCGTTTTTCAATCATCTTAATTGAATTAAATCACTTCCTTCCTCCCCCTTTTCCAGGCCTATTTTTGAACGGGACTTTTACCAAGCGAAAGTTTCTGAAGATGTTCCCATCGGAACGAGCATTTTACAAGTGCAAGCATCCGTAAGTGATAGCGTATTTTCCCAAGCCTCATATATTTCCTCCTTCTTTTCTTTGGTGGTTGCGTGCTGCGTGTACGTTTTTTATGACATGAGCTCGGGGTGGTTAACTTTTAGGATGCTGACGCTGGTAAGAATAGCATCGTCCGCTATAGCTTCTCCACATTTTCCGATGGGGATGGGACCTTCTCCGTGGACGCCGCGTCGGGGATAATCCGAACTGTGAAGTCACTGGATCGGGAGACGGTCTCCCGCTACGATCTCATGGTCCTCGCCACGGACCAGGGCTCCCCCGAGCTGACGGGCAGGACGAATGTGACTATAACTGTACTCGATGTAAGTGCCCCCCCGTTGTTATGACGAGAGATAATGTACAGGTTTGGGTGAGGTTGGCTGAACATGTATGAGCTTTGAAGCATATGGAATGTATCTGACTGTCTGTCTGTATGTGTGTGTGTGTGTTTGTGTAGGTAAACGACAACTCACCTCATTGGGAAGCGGACAGGATACGTTTTTTCATCCCTGAGAACTCACCGCTCGGCTCTACCGTGGGGACGATCCAAGCCTACGACCCAGATGAGGGTGCAAATGCCGAGATTTCATACTCGATCGTGGGTGGGGTAGATGCGAATAGTTTCACGCTGAATACGAAACCAAGCGGTGGGGGTCACGGAACTGGCGGCGCTGCCGATATTCTCACGCGCATTGAACTGGATTTTGAGTCACCCCGCAAGAAGTACGATATAATCGTCCGAGCGGCCTCACCCCCGCTCCGCAACGACGTTCACATCGAGATACATGTGAAGGTACGGTGGGAAAGTTTTGAGCCTATGGAGGAGTCGAAGTTGGTTGATTAGTATTCGCATCTCCTATCACCCATAATGTCCGGCTCTCTCACAGTGAGTGAGTGGTGATAACTGGTTGGTATGGTGTAATAAACGTGTTGTTATCCCGTATCTTTCTCTCTCTCTCTCTCTGTAGGATACGAACGATAATGCTCCGAGGATAGCCCCGCAATTTCAAGTAATTTTAAATAATTACAAGGATCATTTCCCAGTGGGCCCGATTGGGCGCGTCCCGGCATTTGACGCTGACGTCACCGATCAGGTATGTGGAAATGAAGAGATCAAAAATGTAGTCAAGTATGAGGGTGTAGGAGAGACTGAGAGTGACAGAGTGAGTGAGTTAGTGAGTGGCGGGTCGTAAAGAAGTTAAACAAATTGTTTGACGTGCTAATGACAATGGTTTTCCAGCTCCACTACCTCATCAAAAATGGGAATAAAGCCAACTTGGTCTACTTGAATGAGAGTACGGGGCTCATTACTCTGTCACCATATTTGGACACAAATGTTCCACTCATGGCCCGTATGGAGGTGCTCGTGTCAGGTTAGAGAAGAGAAAAAACACGGTCATTATATTCTCGAAAAATCTCATGCTAATGTAAACAGACCAGAGGGAGTTGCTCCTTTCCTCCTCTTAATCCTCCTTCCTTCTCCCTCCTTCTCCGCACTCTCCTTAATGCCCCATAGCCTTTTACAGCGCTTGACCGGATAAGTGTGTGCACATTTGGGGTCCCGGTCCTGTGTCCTCTCTCCGCCGAGCCCCCCTTTGTTGTTGCTTCAAAATAATTATCATTATTGATTTTTTATGAAATGCTCACATGATTTATAATGGTCCTCCTAATGTCCCCCCTCCCCTTTTCCCTTTTGCTTTGGACAGATGGGCTGAATGAGGTGTCCTCAGAGATGATCCTTCAAACGAGGATGATTACGGATGACCTTCTTTTCAACTCGGTGACGGTTCAAATTGCGGACATGACAACTGAAGCTTTTCTATCCCCGCTGTACAATCATTTTCTTCAAGCCCTCGCCGTCACTCTCAACTCTCCCAAGGAAAATATCGTCATTTTTAGTGTGCAGGTATAGCCTGAGTGAAAAATTTCTTTGTGGTTTTGGGGGGATGTGAATGCGGGCGTAGATTTGTGGGAGGGTCGAAGAACTTGGACGATGCGACGTGGCTCGATGGAATTCCAATGGAGTACGACTGCTTGGGAATTAGCATGGTTTTACTGCTGCTCAGCCGTATTATTTATACGAGCAAGGCCGCCAAGTTTTACGCTTTACCAATAAACTTCCGTATGAGTTACCCTTCTGTGGTCATTTTCAGGAGGAAATTGAGGGGACGCACGGAGTTCTCAACGTCAGTTTCTCCGCAAGAAAGCCCAGCACGGTCCATGAGGAGTACTTCAGTCCAAATTACATCAAGGAAAGGGTCTTCCTCAACCGGCTCACCCTCAGCAAACTTTCCACCATGGAGGTAGGTGTCGGAAATAACACCACCGCACTCACATACACACACACATACTAACTTTTACTTTCCTCACACGCACTTTTGAGGATAAGCAACTCAGACTGTATCCCTCCCCGTGTCGGGAAAGTGGCCGTAAAATGTAATGATCCCCGTTCATGTGTTTTTCATCTCTCCCTGCCAGGTTCTACCCTTCACGGACGACCTTTGCCTCCTCGAGCCCTGTCTCAACTTTGAAGAATGCCTCACAGTACTCAAGTTTCGGAATGTGTCTAACTTTGTCGCCACGGAATCCATGCTCTTCCGCTCCGTCTACCCGTGGCAAACCTTTGCCTGCCGCTGCCCGCACGGCTTCACGGGGTTGAAGGAGCATTACCTCTGCGATGCAGAGATCAACCTGTGCTTCTCCTCACCGTGTCGGAACGGGGGATCGTGTTTCCGGAAGGAGCGCGGCTACTCCTGTGCCTGTCCCGCGGGCTTCACGGGCCCGCAGTGCGAAATTCAATTAGAGCTGGACACGTGCCAGCCGAACATTTGTAGTCGGGGGAGCATGTGTACGCCCCGCGTCCGCGGTGGGTTCCTCTGTCAAAACTGCACTCGGGGAGACTATGTAAATCAGCTGTGCGAGCTGACGGCTCGGAGCTTCTCCCGGGGTTCGTTCCTCACCTTCCCCGGAATCAAGAATCGGCACCGGCTGCACATTAAAATGAGCTTTGCCACCCAGCAGCGGAACGGGCTCCTCCTCTACAATGGTCGTTACAATGAGCGCTTCGACTTTATTGCCCTTGAGATATTGAACTCCACCCTGCAGTTCAGTTTTTCTCTAGGGGCGACGAATGTGACGCGGGTGGGAACGGGGAAAGTGGTATCCGATGGGCTGTGGCACACGGTTGAGCTCGTGTACTTCAACAAGACTGCTACACTGAGCGTGGATGACTGTGATGTGATCGTTACGCTGGAGCACCGGGATGAGTTCCCGCCAGAGAAAAGTTGTGCGGGGACTGCGGCTCAGGTGCTGGAACGGCGGTGTGATTTACTCACGGAGAGCTGCCAAAGGTTCCTGGACTTGACCGGGCCCATGTACCTCGGCGGCTTACCCGCGCCCACGTCCTCCTTCCAGATTGAAACGCACGACTTTATCGGATGCATCAGGGACGTCTTCATCGACTACAAGTTTCTGGATTTGAACAAGTAAGTTGGGTATTTTTTATTGCTTCATTTCCTTTGGAGGAAACTCAATGAGCTGTTGCATTGTCCCTGTTGTGTCACTTGAAGTCAGGTGGAAGTCACTGAGTGGAAGATGCAAAATTATTTTCTATATCTCCATATATTCTCTAATTTATTTTATTTCGGCATTATTTTCGGATTATCTGTGCTCATGAAGCAATTTTTTTCTAAGCTTTTACTCAAGTCATAAGGCTCCGGAAAAATAAATTCCCTTCATTATGAGCAGGGCACACCCAACAAACTTAAAGTAAAACTTGCACATACAAAATGCCGCAGTAAAACTGGGAAGATTTGGGAAATTGGGATTGCAAAGCAGTAGTGACCCTGAAGCGTATAGCCAAAAATGAATGCAGAATGGATTTTATGAGTCTAATCTCCGACGGGCTCACACTGTTCACTCACATACTCACTTGTTCCCTCTTAATTGGCAGCTATGTTATGGAGTATGGGACGGCACAGGGATGTCCGGAGAAGAAAAATTATTGTGCCTCCCAGCCCTGCAGAAACGGTGGAAAGTGTGTGGATGGGTGGGGAACGTACAGATGTCAGTGTCCAGATGGCTTTGGGAATAAGGACTGCTCCGAAGGTAACGTCATATAATACAATGCTCGCACACACACACACACACACACACAAATCCTAATTTACAGCCGCTATGGATCAGTGGATCTCAAAGAGCCAGCAATTCTGCTACTTGTTCCCATACAGAGTTGGCCGCGTAATGAAATGGAGATGTTATCTGTGGGAAACAAGAGAGCGGAGCGGTGCTGTAATAAAAACCATATTGTTCACGACTGATGATTATGTCCTGTACGAGTACATGTGTGTGTATACATATTTATACCCATACCCACACTTACAGATGCGAAACCAGTTTGGAATCTGCGGGATGAGAATAGTTATTTGGAGTTCACACCTCAACTCCGGCCCATTCAGTTCCCCTGGTTCAATTCCGCCTCGCTGAGGAGCCTGGAGCGGTCGGGAAGCGTGATGACGATCCGTCTAAGTAATAATGAGACGATTCATTTATCCCTGGAGAATGGGCTATTCACGTACACGATTGAGACGAAAGTGATCCCAGTCACCCTGCCGCGTATCACGGATGGCTACTGGCACAACATTGAGATCAAATGGATGACGGCCGAAATTTGGTTCTCCCTGGATTTTGGCCAGCATGAGATCACCATTCCGCTGGAAGCAAAAGTTCAAGGGCTCTTTGTGAGCCAAGTAATTGTGGGAGGACAGGGAGATGCATTCTCAGGATGTGTTCAGGTAATTTTGGGAAAGTTGAAACAACTTGGTCTGTTGGGTGTTGTTGGTGTTGTGGATGTGCATGTGTCTGTGGTGGATGTATTGTTTTACAACTTGATTGGATTGTAGGACGTTCGCGTGGGAAGCTCCAAGAATTACCACCGCAAGCCGGCCGTGGAGAAGTTTGTGACAGAGGGTTGTAGTTTGGCTACCGCTTGCGTGGGAGCCGTCTGTCCTCCGCGGTCCACATGCATCGAGCAGGCTGGTAGGCACAAGTGCCAGTGCGATCCGGGCTATGTGGGAGAGCACTGCTCGCCCATATGTGACTTGAGGCCGTGCAAGAACAATGGGACGTGTGCTCTGGACTTGACGAATAGCCGGGGGTATAAATGTAAATGCGATGAGCGGTTCTACCGGGGGAGGAACTGTGAGGAAGTCATGGATCTGTCCTGCCCATCCACATGGTGGGGTTGGCCCCTCTGCGGCCCCTGCTCCTGCGCCGCGGATAGGAACTTTAGTCCCGAATGCAACAAAAAGACTGGCCAGTGCAAGTGCAGGGTGAGTCTTGCAGTTTACTGTGGAATAAACTATTATTATTTTAATGGATACATTTTACTTTGGAATATTACACATTCGGTACATTGGGACAGTCCAGGTTTTAATAAACTACCGTTTTTTTTCTGCACAGGAATACCACTACGAGAAAGAGGGGACTTGTGTGGACTGCATGTGCTACGGCGTGGGATCCGCGAGTAAAAACTGTGACCTCTCCACGGGGAAATGTCAGTGTCGGAGTGGGGTGGTTGGGAACCGCTGTGACACCTGCTCCAATCCATTTGCTGAAGTCACACTCAGGGGTTGTGAAGGTGCGCTAAATGATAGCGAGCTCTTATGGCATGACTGAAATTCCTGTGCAATTAACTCTCCAACTTTTCCGCTATTACAGTGGTCTATGATGGCTGCCCAAGGGCCTTCCACAGCGACATCTGGTGGGGGCGGACCAAGTTCGGCGCCGTGGCCGTCCATGACTGCCCCGCCCGCGCCGTTGGTCTAGCCACGAGGGAGTGTAAGAATGTGGAGGGCTGGCAGAGCCCGGACCTCTTCAACTGCACCTCCACCTCCTTCATCTCCATAATGAACATCGTGACCCAGCTCGACGCGGGAGAGTTGATCCTATCGCCGCTCCTGTCCACCAAGTTGGCGGCGGACTTGTTCAAGGCTCTCAATGTCTCGACGCATCTGTATGGGAACGATTTGTGGCTCAGCCTCAAGCTCCTCATCAGTCTCACTCGGCACGAGACTCAGCAGAAAGGGTTGAACCTGAGCCACCGGCAAGACAAAAACTTTATAAAGGTAAAATGACTACCACCACCAACAACTGGTTTTCTGAGCATTGATGACTAATTATTGTTGTTTGTTTACAAAAGTTGAATAGTACAGTAGTGGTAGTAGTAGTAGTAGTAATGCTGTTGTGGATCTTTATTTCATGATGATAATAATAATTTTAATTAGAATCTCGTGAGATCGACGGGGAAAATCACGTTGAAGGAGTATGCGAGTGACTGGGAACGGGTTCACCGGATCCACGGCGTCGGCTCCCACACCCTAATGAAGCAGATGGACACATACCTGAGTCACTTGGTCCTCAACCAGGAAGACACGTTCACCAAGCCATTTGAGATTATTACCCCTAATTTAGGTACGTTTGGGAAGCCCATAGATGGGTTGTTGATGTTGGGCTGCTTGTGGGCAGGGGAAACTGGGACTAATTACGCATCATTTATCGACAGTCCTGGGCTTGGATACCATTGAGCTGACGTGGGATAACGAGGACAAGAAAAACTATGAAAACTTGGCCATCCAGTCCAGCTACGACCTGTACGATACGAGCACGGTGGTGAAGAGGGCCATCCGCTTCCCCAAGTACGACAACATCATCATGGATCCCCGGCGCTACTCACCCAAAGCGGAAGTCATCATACCGTTGGATCTGCTCGGGCTGAACGAGGAGAAGGGTATGGTGGATAATTATGTGCACCAGTAGTTTGTAAATACCAGATCAACCTTACCTACGCTGACTTTTGCTCACAGTGACTTATGGGTTCTCTTTCAGATATGGCAGGGAGTGCCGTGGTGGGCTACTTGGAGTACTACACTCTGTGGGATGTCCTACCCAAAGTATTCCAGAGCGATGTGAATCGACGGTTCAACTCAGAGCTCGTCGCCCACCCGCCCATCGTCACCCTCTCCATCCTCGCCTCTCGCATCGGACTCCAAACCGGTCGGCAAATGAGCCCGGTCCGGATCTCGTATCAGATCTATGGGAAGTACGTGGACTCGACGAACCCACAGTGTGTGCTGTGGGAGGACCCCGTGGCCTCCAATGGGTTCGGTGGTTGGACGACCCGGCCGTGCATCACGCAAGTGGAGGAAGTCTACTCGTCCAAGCTGGGCAACGTCATGACGGTGAACTGCACGTGCTGGCACTTGTCCACCTACGCTCTGCTAATTGAAAATAATGAAATTAATGACGTGCCCCGACCCGGCCTCCTTGAGGACATCATTACGTACGTGGCCTTTACACTGGCCCTCCTCCTCATATTTGGAGCCCTGATTGCCCTCGGACTCCTCAAAGGCCCCGTCCCGGCCACCATAACGAACACGATCCACAAGCACCTACTCCTCTGCATCTTCTGCGCCCTCCTCCTCTACCTGGTGGGGCTGAAAGTGCGGATCCCCCTCGTTCAAAATGATATAATGTGCCGGTCCTTGGCCATCGGGCTCCACTTCTTCTGGCTGTCCACGTTCACGTGGCTCTTCGGCTCATCACTCCATCTCCGGAGAATGTTCACCGAAGTCAGGGACGTTAATCATGGCTCCGCTCTGTTCTACTTTGCCCTCGGCTACGCCTTTCCCCTACTCTGCGTCGCTCTCAGCCTCGGAGTCCGTGCTCACCACTATGGCAATAAGTTTTTGTGAGTAATTTTTTTCATCATCAGCAACCGTCTTTGACGCAGTTTAATATATAGCTCTTGGCTACTACACGTTCTGACTGTGCTTGCGGTTTTAGTGAGCATTTGCTCAGGCAGAGAGAAGACGCGAAAGAAATGAAGAAGCCATAGCAAATTGGGAAAAGTTCCAACTCATGAGTTTCCTTTGTTGATCCTCTTATTTTATATATTTCCCTTCCAGCTGCTGGTTGAGCCTGTATGAAGGGATCGTTTGGGGTATGGTCGGCCCCATCCTCCTCGTTGTCATCTCCACTTTGGTCACATTCCTAATAGCCGTACGTGCGGCTTTCACACTGAAGGATAGTGTCGTCGACTCAGGAAACATGAGGTAATGATTTGCTCAAAATTTTCTTGTCTTCTTCATCATGATGATGATGATGGTGGCAGAGCAGTGGCGGCCTGCTGTTGAAATGATTTAAGCCGTGGGCTCTGTTGGACTGCTCAAGCTCTATAATAAACAGCCTTCAGTTCAGACAGAGCCTCTCACAATTGTGGCTGGTGGTCATGCCGAGAATCCCTGTTGCTTCAGTTTGCTCTCCTAATATGCCCATGTAGAACACTGCT